>JAKTYE010000008.1:0-280089 GCA_030561785.1 Ogataea ortonii
GTTGCCAGTACCAAGTGCAATGATTTGTCTTCCAGATCTCACATCGTGTTCACAATCACGGTCCACATGAAAATTAACGATGGTGGCAGAGTTAATGGTGAAGAGGAGTTTGTCAAAATCGGGAAACTAAATTTGGTTGACCTTGCTGGATCGGAGAACATTACACGTTCTGGAGCAACGAATCAAAGAGCTAAAGAAGCAGGCATGATCAATCAGTCCTTGTTGACTCTGGGGAGAGTCATCAATGCTTTGGTTGCCAACTCACCTCACATTCCGTACAGAGAATCTAAGCTCACGCGACTTCTTCAGGATTCTTTGGGTGGAAAGACAAAAACATGTATCATTGCCACGCTTTCACCAGCAAAAGCTTCGATTGATGAGACCATAAGTACACTGGAGTACGCTCACACAGCCAAGAGCATCAAAAATAAGCCTCAGGTCAACCAAATGCTGAACAAAAAAGCTCTGATCAGTGACTACATGGAGGAGATTGAAAGGCTTTCAAGAGACCTAATGGCTGCAAGATCGCAGAATGGCGTCTACCTTGATGCCGAAAACTACGAGAAGCTAAAGGACGAAAGCGAAAGTAGACGTATTCGAATCGAAGAACTTCAGCAGAAAGTTGGAGGACAGGAGGAGAAAGTCTCAAAGCTAAAAATGAAGTACGAGGAGCTTGAGCAGCAGCTGTCAAGTCAGATAGGATTGTTGTCCACTGAATTGG
The DNA here is from genome assembly GCA_030561785.1 of Ogataea ortonii. NCBI lineage: Eukaryota > Fungi > Ascomycota > Pichiomycetes > Pichiales > Pichiaceae > Ogataea > Ogataea ortonii. The sequence continues at coordinate 722 of JAKTYE010000008.1, forward strand.
ATAAGTCTAGATCTGAGGTTAGTGTTCTGCAGACCAAGCTCGGCGAGTCTGAACGGCAGTTGGAACTTGAAACAAAACTAAAAGAATCGTTTGAGAAAACGGAACAAGATCGTACCGGTATTGAAGCTAACTTGCAAACGAAACTCAATGGAACGTTGAAAGTGAGTAGCAATTTAATGGAGATGATCAAGGTGCACGATCAGCTTGGTTGTTCTCAGGAAGTTGTTCTTAAAGAGCATCAATCTGAGTTGCAGAGTCTCACGGGAGAAACTCAAAAAGAGATCGAATCGTTTGCTCTAGCATTCAAGAATCAATTCAAAGAAAGGATCAATGAGATGATACATGGGTTTGTTGTCTCCCAAAAAGAAAAGCTATCGTTGTACAGCATGACTTTAGGACAATCGAAGGACAGATTAGACTCCGAGATAGACAATGTCGTTGATTTTTCAGGGAACTCAATTCAGAGTCTACGTAATGCAATCAAACAAGGTTTGCTGAATACATCCACAACGATATCCAATGAGATTGTTGATGATCTGGCGGATTTCAAAATGTTTGAAACTAACTCTCAGTCGGAATTTAAAAATACTCTTCAGCCATTAAACTTTGCAGTTGGATCTATTCTGCGGGAACTCAAGTCTTTCTCTATGGAGCTGATGGACACAGTTTTCAATGAGATGTCTAAGCAAAGCGAGAAGATTGTGCAACTAAAACAAGAGCTGAAGCAAAAAGAGGCTGAGAAAAACAACGTGTTGGCGAATGCTGATGAGCTTGTGAAATCTCTAGTTGATCAAGAGAAATTAGCACAGCAAAAGTCTGATGAGGAGCTGAGACAGTCAATTTCGAAGATGTTGTCCGACAATAATCAGAGACGACTGGACCGGTTAAAAAATTTGGATGAGGTGATTAATTCCCAATGGCTGAATGTCAAAGGTTCCACAGCATTGGATGGGATAGTGAATAGCTTTGACGAGTTTGAACAGCTTCAATGTAAATTCTTGAATACCTTTGAACACCGCAAAGCTGGTATTTGTGACCGGATTGACAGTACAGGAAAAAAGGAATGGGAAACAAGTTATGAAAAGTGGTTTTCTGGATTGACAGAAATGAACAAAGCGAAGCTTGCAAGAATTGACGATTTGTCAGCTAAACTGACAGAGCACATGAGACATTTAGACTCATGTGTTGTACACTTAAAGGATTCGTCAGACGAGCTTGCTACATCACAAATCAAAGTCCTGAATAATTTCAAACTCCAGATTTCAACCCAGTTTGGTTTGATTTGTGAAGATTTGGAATCGATTAAGATGAGTGTTTTGGATTTCAGTGACCAATTCCCGGAGAACTTCCAATCAATTCAAAATTTCTTTAGTGTCAGGATTGAAGAGGCAGGAAAGAAACTGGATACACTGAATTTAAACATCATAAAACAGTTCGATGAGTTGAGTGAGATGAACCACAAGTTCAAAGGTGTTCCGAGTGTCTGCATTCCAGAAAACAGTTGCGTCCAATTTCCGTTTACCAACACTTTGGAAGTGTGCAGACAATTTCATTCGAGGAAACGCAAACAAAGTGAGCTCGACGAGCCAGATGAACTCTTGGAGAGATCCAAAAATAGCTGTGTGCTAAATGAAGAAAAAGAAAATGTTCCCTGTGCCACCCCTGTTCCAGATAAGCCATTGACTACAATACTGAGCGGCCAAAGGGAAAAGGCAAAGTCGCAGGTTATACGACAAGGCGCCTCCAGACCTCTGCGTCCAGTGAATAGATGAGAGCTGTTCATGGAGGATATGAATACGGAAATCTTGAAAGAAAAAGAAAAGACCGGTACGTAGAAAGAGGCCGACGTTGGTGAATATGGAAGGTGAAATAGAGTTTTGCAGACCAGCAGCTTTTATGTGCGTTTTTGCAGCTACCAAAACTCCGGAATCTTGCCACTTTCCACCGACTACCAGAAATTGGTGTTTGGGGGTGCTGGAGATGGTAGCAACTGCAAAGCTCACTGTCTTGACTCAGTTAAAGAACTGCTAATCATGACGAAAAGTCGAAAAAAAATGCTCCATTCTCTCCCGACCTTGTCTTGTGCTTACTAAAAGTTTTACTCCAGCGGATGACGTTTGTATGGAGGCGAATCTTCAATGGATTGCATCGTCAGATAAGCATGCTTTAGGAAATAAAGTTTAGAGAGCCGAAAAAAATGTTTTCCCAAAGCATTAAGGGTGTTTTTTTTTTAACTCTGCACAATTGGTCTTAGATAGCTTAGCTTTTCCAATTGAAGAACGGAACGAGTCTCTGTGCTGAAACGAGCTAAATACAGTTTAGAGGCAGGGTTGACTGGCCAGTGCAAGGAGATCCAAAGAAACAGCAAGACAACGATTCACTGCTGGACAATTTCGGAGATTGCAAATCTCATATGCACGTTTACGAGATTAAAAAGAAAGAAACAGTCACGGAGCTCAGGATGGAATGGGTCTAAAGAAGAGAAGTGGCTAGAAAAATAAAAGCCATTCTAGTCTGTCTTGAAAAGGCTCTAAAACAGAGAAGCATTTAAAGTTTGGGTTTACAAGTCACTGCTATGGCCGGACTGTGATTTTTAAGAGCTGTGAGCGGATTCTGAAATATTTTCAAACAAAACATTCCTTGCAGACGATACACAAAGCAGTTTGAGCTGAGCAGTTTACGGTTTGCCAGCTTACATTCTGGTGCGTTACGTGCAGGTTGGTACAGATGTTACCGGATTCCTTGCCGGAGCTGTCAAGGTAACCAAAGCAACAAAGCCGATCTGAAACAACGTGTGCTTCGGACAACTCCATCGGAAATCCCCTCGGGCTGTCCCCAACTAAGTGCTGAAGGGTCGTGTTGATTGCGACGAATCAGGCAGATCTGGGAAATGGGGCACGCTGGCAGGGTGAGGCCTATTCGCCGGCTATATTTAGCCCTACTTTGTATGGAGCTGGCTTTCAGGAGCGTTCTGTGGGACCTTATTTCAGCATGACATATCGAATTATCCAGCACACTGCGCATGATAGCGTAGTTACCATCCATGTCGACTAAAATGGAGATACGGTGCTGTCTGCTTTCTCCCGCCCTTCAAGTAGCATGCTAGCAGCTGCTTCACTACTGCATGGCTGCGTCTTACTGCATCTTGATTTGCTGCAAGTTACGGGCCTCCTGCAGCCTTCTCTCTGGCCCGCATCACTTTGCAGATCTTGACTCCTCTGCCATGCAACAGATCTTGTGGGAAAAAAACAATTTCAGAAAAAATCCACACTGCTCCTCTCATCGCCGCTTCACCATATCACCATCAGGCCCTCTAGCCGCAAAGCCCCCCGAATAAACCAATCACAAAAAATCACCCCAATCTCGGCATCTCTTGCACCAGTGGTATCTCCGAAATCAAAACCCATCTTGTGCACAGTCCACCACGGCAGCCCTGGCAATGTCACCGAATCCCGTTTCGCAGACGCCCCCATACTCCCCACACGTCACCCGACCCCAGCCCCACTTTCTCTTCCCCGGCCCGCCTCTGCTCCTTATCTAAAACAGCCCACTCGTTCAACCGTCGCAAGGGGACTCGGCACACACACACTGTGCACACCCGTACACCGGCTCGGCTTTTCCTCCGGTGTATTGATTTTTGCTCGCTCTCGTTTAACAAAACCTCCCTCGCTCGTTTAGCTCGTTGAACACAGACCCTCAATTTTCTTTCTTACGTAATCCCCATACAAAAAATGCTGAATTTGGACAACAGAATCCCAGTTTGTATAAGTAGACAATTAGTTGCTGAGCGGTTTAGTGTTGTATTCTTTTGCACCGTTGTCTTATAACTGAACCACGTGTTGAGCTGTGTTCTGGTGAAGAGAGATTCTGTTGTCACTCTATATCAAGAAAACACAGGCAGGGAAACCGTTTACTACAGGACCGATAAACTGCTTCACAGAGGAAAATAATGTCTAAGTGAGTATTTTTGCCGTTGATAAAGGGCCTTAAAAAACATTAAAACTGACCTGAGCAAAGAGTTTTCACTGATCCGAACGTTCATATCGTCGCCAAAGACTCGTTTCTACGCATATACCAGGAGATTCGCCAGGTGGAAGGGCTGAATTTCGTGGAGCAACTGTGGGCAGCATATTACACTTACCTGGGCAGCGATGTGTTTGCCACGGGTCTTTTGTTCTTCTGTCTACACGAGCTGATGTATTTCGGCCGTTCGTTACCCTGGTTCATAATAGACCGAATTCCCTCCTTCAGAAAATACAAGATCCAGGAGACAAAGCTGCCTTCTAACAGAGAACAGTGGGAATGTACCAAGTCTGTTCTAATTTCGCACTTCATGGTGGAAGCATTTCCGATCTGGTTCTTCCATCCGATCTGCGAAAAGATCGGAATCAGTTTCGACGTTCCATTTCCCTCGTGGAAAACCATAGCCTTCCAGGTGTCTGTTTTCTTCTTTCTGGAAGACGCGTGGCATTACTGGTTCCACAGAGGCCTACATTACGGCTCCTTCTACAGATACATTCACAAACAGCACCACAGGTATGCTGCTCCATTCGGACTGGCTGCCGAGTACGCACACCCAATAGAAGTGATGTTACTTGGTTTCGGAACCGTTGGAATCCCAATTTTGTGGTGCTATTTCACTAGAAACCTCCATCTGTTCACTATCTCCATCTGGATCACCCTCAGATTGTACCAGGCGGTGGATGCCCACTCGGGCTACGAGTTTCCTTGGTCCCTCCACCACTTCCTGCCAATATGGGCCGGTGCAGACCACCATGACGAACATCACCACCATTTCATCGGAAACTACGCCTCCTCCTTCAGAATGTGGGACTACTTCCTCGACACTGAGGCTGGGGAAACCGCAAAACAATCCAGAGAGAAGAAGGTCAAGACCAGAGCCGAAAAATCGGCTGCCAAAGTCCAGATTCTGTCCTGAGTGTCTCCAGAAACAGCTTTCTCTCAGCGCCCATACTGTCTTTGTTGTTTGATTTCTTATTCCAATTATCAATAACGCTGTAAGGCCATAAAATGGCATATATCCTTCCTGGACTCGGTCCAGCGGTCACTACATGCGAATAAATCACTATTTGTTGGAAGCTTGTACTTGTGTGTGACTTGTGTCACGTGCTCTTTTAGTTTTTTTCAGTGCGGTTGAAATTTTTGCAGTGAAAAGTTTACCTCCGTCTATTGTAGTTTGGGACTCCTTCATCTTTCTGTGTCTTTTTCCTTCTAGGAGACTGGTCTCTGGTCTTGAGACCAGTGGTTTAATGGGTAAGTTGACACTGCAGCGTTTCTGACCAATGACTCGTTTAGATGATGAAAGAAATTCACACAGACCTGTACTTATTAGGTTGTCAGAGAGGGTCTTTTGATCTTGTCTGACGTTTCCTTTGAGGATAAACGATATTGCCTTTTCCTGAGAAAAAAACGAGTCTCCTGGTTGGAGAAACAGCAGCGAAATCAGAGGTACTAACAAATTCAGTCGTTATGTATTCTTATAATCAAATAAATGATCTTTTTTATTGAAACTCAGATGATATATTATTAGTTACATTTAGATAATGAGACTTATTTCTTAGCAGTCAATCTTCTCAGGTAGAAAGCCAATTCCTCACCTTCGAGAATGTAACCATCACATCTACCGGATTGACCTGGTCTGGAGGAGATAGTAGCGTAAAGTTTACCGGAACCAAACTGGCCAGAGACAGCTGGCTCTATCTTGGATTCTGCAGATCTGGAGGCCAGTTTTCTTTGCAGCTTGTTGGACTTCTTCACCTCTTCTTCGCCAGTCTTGGCCTTCTTACCAAGAGTCAGACCGTAGTGAGATTCAAAGTATTGCTTGAATGGAGTGGCATCGATTTGAACAATGGCAGACTTGGTCAAGGTGTTGGTTCTGACCAGCTCGTTGTTGGATGGATGGTACACCACACCAGAGATTCTGGTCTTTTTCGAGATACCTTCAGAGGCCCACGAGAAGTTACCTGATTCGACTCTCAGAGCTCTGTACTTGGTGTTTCCACCTCTGGTTCTGACGGAGTGGATTCTCTTGGTACCGATCTTGGTGTTAGCACCCTGTCTGCCCAATTCAAACTTTCTCTTCTTTCTGAACTGAGCTCTCTTGGCACCAGTGGCCGATCTTTTGTGACGAGAATCACGTGAAATACCCATATTGCAAGCTAGATGATGTTAGTAGTGTTCTAGGAGCGTCATTGACACAACACGGGGGGAAAACAGCACCAAATTGCTCTTTTCAGAGCCGTTTTGTCTCTTCTATCGTGGTATTGTGATCTTCACCAATTTGTCTATGCTGTCTTACTTCTTTGTGATCAAAAATCCGTTCAATCCCTGCTCTCCTTCGTGTTGAAACTCTGTATCGGTTCACTTACTCTTTTGTCAGATGATACTCTGGTCTTCAGAAGCTCTGGGGTATTGTGCTAGAGAGTAAAAATTTTAAACTGAAAAATACTACAGAGGAACCTCAGAGGAGAAATGAAAAATTTTTGAGCTGCCGGGCACCAGTCGGACCCGGTTCCGCCCCAGCAATCGCCAAGGTCCGCCCGCTTCGTCCCGTGAAAACCACAGACCAGCCGCGTGTCAGCTGCAATTCGCCCGGCACCCACCCCGCGCAACCGGCGGCCCGCGCCATCGCAGGATAAAACTTTTCTGCTCGTCGGCGCACTACTGCAGTCACAGGGCGGAGGCCCTATAATAAGTCACGTGGATTAATTTTGCTTACGTACTCGACCATTTGGGACAGACAGGATAACGGGGGCTGTCAACGGGACTTGCTGGCGGTTCTGGAACTGGAGAAACTGGTTTTCGTCTCAGAACATCGGTGGCTGGAGAACAGATTCAAAAGTGAGACAGACTGTATCTTCGGGGTGCGTTTTTCAGCGGACAAATGGTCGTCAAAATGACCTCTGTTTAAACCAACTGTTCTTGCACTGCTGGTCTCCGCATCTCCACAAGCCCCCCTGCTACTTACCGTTATCTGTCTCCCTCTTTTGCAACTCCCTCCACGAGCCCCCGTCGCTCCTTAACCGTCTGTCGGTCCGTTCTGGAGCTCCTGCTCTATGTTTTCACCGCCTTGAAATTTTTATGAAATTTTTATTTAGCCATCACCATGTTAAACCGTCAAGATTGGCTCTATTTTCCACCACCACCTGAGGTATGACGGAGGAGATCTCGATCTACGATCAGATAGAGATCGAGGATTTCACGTTTGACGCAGAGTTGCAGGTATTTTCGTATCCCTGTCCGTGTGGCGATAGGTTTCAGATAAGTCTGGAAGACATGAAAGACGGAGAAGAGATTGCAGTTTGTCCGTCGTGCTCGCTGATGGTGCAGATCATCTTTGACGAAGACGATCTACAAGAATACATCGATCAGGTGGGAGACTGAGACGTTGTTTCGGTTGTGTTTAATTATACGCATTGGGGTTTGGAGTTTAATCGGTTCATTCATGTATAACGATATACAGAAAGTTTGTTCAACTTTGGCAGATACCTAAAGATTGGATTGCGCAAGAGATGGTTGGGTCATTAGGAGGGTTGGCATTTTGCGAAAAAAAGTAGCAATATTCAGTCGGTTTTAGCATTAACAAGCTTGCTTGTGAATCCGGCCAGCACAGCCACCAGCACCACAAAGTACATCACATAGCTCTTAATAGTGTCTGTCCTTCCGCTAGCGTTTTCGCCCATCTGGGCCTTGTGTCGTAGAAGTTCTGCTCTGATTCTGTCCTCTGGGTCCTCGATCTTGTCGATATTTGTTGGCATTTCCTCTGCCTCAGCCTGTTTTTTCGCATTCTGGACCCGTTTTTTCGCCTCCTGCTCCCTCTGCAGCCTCTCTTCTCTGTCGTGGATCTCCTTCTGGTTCTTGGAGACCAGATCCGGGAACACGGTCTTGAATCCGAGGTTGGACGTGATGTTGTAGAGTTTTGATCTGTTTGCGAAATCGCGTTTGGTCTTTTCGGACGTGACAATCGACCCTGTGGTCTGCTCGTCACCCGTCATAAACGAGAGAAGACCGTTCACAATGGTGGACACCGACCACGACGGGTTCCACAGATCTTCGTGGAAATCGCTCATGCTCAGACAGATCCGCGTGTTGATCTGGAACCGGCCAGACGGAGTGCACATCTTGATCGACGGAGGCCGGAATGGGTACTCGTTGGGAAATATCACCATTCCGTGGTACTGGCCGTCCTCATACGGGGTTCCAGGAGGTCCGGTGATCACATAATGCCACTCTAGAATGTTGGCCTCCGAGGGTCTACACAGAATAAATGGAGGCGGATTTTCCTGTATCTGTTTGTACTCCTTTGTGAGACGTTTGTATGCCTGTTTTGAAGCCATTTGGTGATCTTGATGGTGCAAAAGACTACAAAATAGATGGAATGTTGACCTGTCTATCTTGTAATTGATGCAAATTTTGTTGTCTTCATTACTGCTGAGCCACACATGGCGCAGCCGGTGTCTTTTTGTGGCTCAGCTCCTCATGTGCAGAGCTACAAAAAAAATTATCTAGAGAAAGGTAATATGATAATGCAGAGAAGGCACGTTTTGTGTGTTGCAACAGGATCGCAAGCGAGTCGGGAAGCTGAGTCTGGTGCTTGCAAGCGGCAAAAACTGAAATCTTGTTGCGATTGTATTTTACGACGGCTTTTCCCGCCAAAAAAGTCTCTTTTTGTGTCCCCTATGAGCGAAATGTCGATTCAGAAACAGCCCAATAGCATCAAGATCCTGGCCGGAAACTCGCATCCGGAGCTGGCAGAGGCCATTTCCAGACACCTGAACATCGGACTGTCCAAGATTAGTGCGATCGAGTTCTCCAATCGGGAGTCTGCGGTGCTGGTGAAGGAATCGATCCGAGACGAGGACGTTTATATCGTTCAGACAGGCTGTGGAGGGCCCGAGAAGATCAACGATTATCTGATGGGGTTGCTGTTGATGGTGCATGCATGCAAATCTGCCTCGGCTAGAAAAATCACTGCGGTCATTCCCAATTATCCGTACGGCAGACAGGACAGAAAGGACAAAAGCCGAGTTGCTATCTCTGCGAAACTGGTTGCGAATCTGCTCACGACAGCCGGATGCAACCATGTGATCACGATGGACCTCCATGCTTCGCAGATTCAGGGGTTTTTCAACATCCCCGTGGACAATTTGTATGCGGAGCCCAACGTTCTGAAATACATCAAGAGCAACAGCCAGTATAAGGAGATCATTCTTGTTTCTCCGGACGCAGGAGGAGCGAAAAGAGTGGCCTCTCTGGCTGACAAACTGGACACGCAGTTCGCCTTGATCCACAAGGAGCGGGCAAAGGCCAACGAGGTGAGCAAGATGGTGCTTGTTGGTGACGTGAGCAACAAAACGTGCATTCTGGTGGACGATCTGGCTGACACATGTGGCACACTATGCAAAGCTTCGGACCTGTTGCTGGACTCTGGTGCCCGAAACGTCGTGGCTATTGTGACGCACGGCATTTTCAGCGGAGATGCGATCTCCAGGCTGAACAGTAGCTCCCTGGAGACCATTGTTTGCACCAACTCGTTGCCTATGTCTGGGATCAGAGAGCTGTGTCCGAAACTAGAGATCATCGACGTGGGACCGACTCTGGCCGAGGCGATCCGACGGCTCCACAACGGGGAGTCTGTGTCGTATCTGTTCAACAACGTTGTTGTCTAGCGGGCCAGTCGTCGGTCTGGAGCCGCGTGGAGCCGCCCCGTGACTGCAAACGAGCCGGTCCCGTTGCAAGGCCACTCTTTTCTCGGATTTAGCTGGCTCCCCGTTCGGGTGTTTCCGGGCGGTGCAGACGTTCTGGCAGAAGAGAAAGAATAACCCGGTGCGACATTTTTGACCCAATCGACCCACCAGAGCCGCTTGTCAGGCCAATTGGATGCGTCCGGTTGGGCCATCAACAGGAGAAGCACCCTTGTTTGCGGCACACATTGTTGCTGTCAAAGGAGCAACGCATCACGTTGCAGCGTGCTGCCCAAGAGCCGAATTAAATACCAGAGCTGACACCTGGACCTTTGTGACGCTGCAAACAATGGCGTGTTGTTCCGAGGTGCAGCAGCATCCTTGGATTCCTCTGGCGCCGACAATATGTGGCAGTCCGAGCAAGACTAAGCGACACGGGCGGAATCTATCAAACCTGTCTGATGCAGCGTGTGCCGCGGGACCTCATCGCCGCATGCTGCATGGCGCAGATGCATGCCTTCTTGCCTTGCGGCTCCGAATGGGGTGCCAAAGTTGATCTAGTGTGGGTTTGTTGTGCTGCCGATCAGTTTTGGTGCACAAGAGAACACACACGCCTACAGCATGATACGTCGGGTTGTGTGAGCGCATTTTGGAGATATCATTATGCGCACTAATTAAAAGACTGTCCGATGAGACGCGGATTGGTGTTTGTTTTGTGTTGCACCAAGATTCCCGCAGAGCCTTTCACCAGCTATCAATTCCCGCACCCTAAAAGGTAAATGCCTCCTGTCTAGAAGATACTCGAAAATTAAATTTCCGGTAAATCTCGCACCCTAAACCCTCCTGATTGGCTTTCGTTTCCACCCCAAACTTTGTTATCCGCTTGTCAAACGTTCAGCCGTTGCATCCCCTCTTCCTGTCAACCGTCTTGTTTGTCTGGATCTCCCCGCTGAAAAAAATATAGCCATCTTGACATTCTCCGCCAATGCACTCCTGCTGCAACAATAAAAGTTTGTTTACAGTACTTCACCTCCCGCGTCCGGACCTCGGCTACCGATAAGCTTGAAACTTGCGTCTGACTAAATAGAATGAATTTCTGGCTGGCAATGGCTCTCCTCTCGATCTTTGGTCCTCACCACTCTTCTATCTCCCACCACAGCCCCCCACCACAAATTCGGCCATGGGCCCCAGCTGCCACCACCCGCTTCCGAGCTCCCCAGTCTCCGTCCGGCCTCCGCTGACACAACCCCTGCTGCGCTCCCCGCTTTTTCTCCCTCCCTGGATCACCGGTCGCTGGAACACGGTCTCCACGTGCAAATAGTGAACAAGAGCGGCTGCCAAGAGCCATATAAGCACCCCTGGAAATTGCACAGCTTCTGGCACTGCAATTCTTTTCTCCGGCGACATCGTGGAGCCCTTGTGCTCCTCCCCACTGCCCGGGGTCGCAGCTGAATGAAGCCCACACTTCTGTGCGGCATCACGGCGTCTCGCGCCGTCGCGCCGCATATGTGTATCTTTTCCATCCCTACAACATATCGCAATCCCGTTGTGTCCAAGATGGCAACAGACACAGCCCTACAAGGACACCAGCAAATATGACAGGAAAAGTAGATGAAATTTCTTCAAAACGTTTTACAGCAATGATAGTACCTAATGGGCAAGACTCACAACGAGTTGGGCGACAAGACGTGTGTCGGTCGCCAAGTGCAAATAAAAAAAACAACTTTACACCGCATACGGCAAAGCGTACTCTAGCAGACATTAAAATGATGTGTCAAGCAAGTTCTAATCAACCTCGTCATCTCCCAGGATGGTTCTCTGCATTCTGAGCCGTTGATTGAACCGGCTGTTCTGGTTTTCGTGGACCAGACGTTCGTGTCTTTGCAACGAGTCTTTTCTCTTGAATTTCTTGCCGCATCCGTCTCTGATGCAGACACTGAGTCCCTCTTTCTTGCCCGAACTTGCAGGACCTGCACCTAGTCCCCCCACCAGATTTTTGGGCGATAGCAAATGGTCCTGTTGCGAGCTGTCCAATGGCTGTCTTTTGGCCAGATTCTCAAGGCTGTCGGAATGCTGCGAAAGACAGTGTCTTTTTAACTCAATCTCCCTAGGAAGTCCAATGATTCGGTACGGACATTCCTTCACGGGACACTTGTGGTACCTCACCAGACGGAACTTGTCTAGATGTTTCAAAAAAACCTCCACTGTCGGGAAGTATTTTTCGCAGTGAATGCATTTGTAGGAGCCTTCTTTGCGCTGTCTTGACTTGAGTAAGTCCCACAGATCGGGGTCTCTTTGAAACTGCTCCAGAGCAGATATTGACCCCTCTGAACGATGTTCTGGAGAAGACGTTCCGCCAAAGCTCCTCTGTCTTTTCAGACGGAACTTCTTCTGCATAGACAGCTTCTCGGTAGCCACTGGATCGTATTTTGAATGAGGCAGCGATTTGGACCGTCTCTGGGGGCCCAGAAACCTCTCTTCTCCGTTTCCAGACGGTTGGAACTGACTTTCGTCCGGCGACTCGACCGCCCAGGTTGCATTCGCGTGGGCCTGGGTCTGGTACTGCTGGTAGTGGTAAGAATAACCATGGTAATCGTCGAGTCTGCGGGAGGCGGAGGAGCCATCGTACGAGAGCAGGAGCTGGGAAGGCTCAGAAGAGATGGTGGGCGAGGAGGCCCTGTTGCCCGGAGGTGCAGATTCGGCCAGGTACTGGGGGTGTTTCTGTGCTGCAGGTGCTGCTGCTGCTGTAGTACCATAGCCGTACAGTTGGTGCTGGTTGAGGTACCTGAACGGTGAAGTCTGGGAAGGAACCACGGGCAGTTGGCCCATTCCCGAGATGCCAGAAACTCCTGCTGTCATACCGGGCAAGCCTGCTGCCGGGTGCTGCAAAGAGACCTGGAACTGGTAGGGGTTGGCGTTGGCTGGTGTAGAGGTTTGTGCCGACTGGGGGTAGTAGAAGGAAAGCGGGTCAAGAAAAGAGGAGCCCGCCAGGGGAGTTGTTGAAGACGGGGCTGTTGTTGGAGCTGTGAAGGGGACAGAGCCGGAGACAGTCCCCAGGCTGCTGGCGAGGCCACTGCCCAGCCCGCTGGCCAGTCCGTCCGGGTCCTGTTGTTTGAGCTGGGGGAACGAAAAAAGATCGGTCAATGGCTGCTGGTAGTGGTGAGGGGCGTGTTGTTGATCATACTGGCTTGTCCAGTAATGCGAGATTTTATCTTCAGACATGAGCATTGTTACTTACTCGGATGGACAAGCAAATGCAACGTAGGACTAGGGATGATGAAGGGGAGGGGAATGTAGAGAAGCCGAGTGAACCAAGTACAAGATGAGAGCAGGCCACTAATACATAAATAAGTTGGAGAGGACTAAAGCGGGCTCGACAGGGCGCTGCACACCATGGAGAGGTGAAAAGGAGGAGAATACAGAAAATGGGTGCTGGAAAAGTAGCATCAGGGAAATTAGGGGTCCTATATAGGCCCACCTGGGGGGCCGGCCAACCACAGCAATAAGTCATGTGCTTGGATCGGGAAAATCTGTCTTTTTACTTTTTCGTTTCCATTGGGATAACGCCAGCCAGCATTGGAGCGGGAACGGGAGCGGAAACGGGATCGGGAACGAAAGTGAGTAGTTGTGGACATATCAGATTTCCGGTGCATCTGCCAGTTGCCGACTATCACTCACAGAAACAACTTTGACGCTATCAAGCTTGGGGTCTGATCTTTCTTTCGCATGCTGGCTGGCAGCTGCAAAAGCATGCTGGGAGTATAGTACATGCATATGCTGGAGGAAGAGAGCGGTGGCTACGGGGTGGCCACATGGGCACGCTCTACCTCCCTTTCAGCACTCGAGCGCTTGGCACACCGTACCAGCTCATCACCATCGGACCCAGACGACCTGAATGGCTAGACGGGTTGTAAATGAGCTGTTGTATATCCTGTGCATGAGCTGCATCCGTATATTGCCGCCCGCATGCGCAGCGTGGTCCTGCATGCCTGCAAACATCGTGCTATACGTATATCTGCGCGTATCTGCGCGTATCTGCATTCTGCTGCATAGCGTGCTAAACCCCCTTGTTTTGCACTAGACTCTCCGGGCTGCTCCAGTTTGTTCACCACCTCCACCCAGGTGCATCGCCAAAGGAGATACATCACCTCCACCGCAGCACTGCAGCCACCTCTGCCGCCAGCCGTCTCACCCTCCTGCACCTTCGGCTTAACAGTCCCAAACCTCCACCTCCCGCCTCGCACAACACCTCCTTCGCTCTTCCCCTGATGCCTCCATTCCTGCCTCTGCACTCTGGTCCTCTTCGCCCGACTCTTCCCCCTCCACCGTCTCCACCACCACAAACGTCTGGCTCGTCCCACCAAACAGAGCCAATACCACTTTCCCACAGCCTTGTTTCCTTCCGCTGCCCCATCGACAAACGCTCATTTGAGGCTGTGCTCTCCCTTGTTGTTTCTGCTGCAGGTGAAAAAAATGAATTAAGGTTGATTTTTTGTACGTGCAATTGTCACATGAGGACCAGAAAGCCCCTTGTCAGTCGAAATGTATGCACAATCCAAGGCCACACGGCCACCGTCAGATAACAGGGAAAGAACAGAAAATCCCTGGACTCTGATCGACACCTGGCCAACCTCGTTCCATCTCGTTTGGAGCCACCTCGTTCCCTGCGGCCTCCTCGCCATCTCCATATGGCTCGGCCAAACCACTTCGAGTCCGACGTTAAAATTTCAGATCCGATGCATGCAGATCACCTAATCCAATCCAACAGCCCGCCAAACGCCATCGTCTTGGCAGAGGTGACGAACTATTACCTGGTTCAGCTCCAGGGCACTTTTAGTGTGATTGTTAAATAATTGGTGCACACTTGTTTCTTTATTTAGCTCCTACTTATTTTTCTCTCTGCTTATCTCCGTTTGACCTCTGGTGTTCACAGCCAGAAAAATTTATTTCTAGGGGAGCAGATAGATACCCGCTCTTTGTCTCTCACTTCAAGGTCGTGCGTGATCCCCTGCCCCACTTTCAGAACAATCAGTCTTGCAAGGTGGTCCGTCAAGTGCGCCCAACAATCTAAGACAGTCTACAGCTCGTGCCAAAGTCAGAACATACACCCGAAAGACCCCTAAGAGTTGCCCAAAAATCCCCGCATACAGAATATTTTCTTGCGGATTTCTGCCACCATGTCACTCCCTGCCCTCATTTCGAGGGACTGAGGGGCATCAGAGTATACCAGGATGGTTAGTCATCTTTAATCAACACCAAAAACATCTAATGGTCCCTTTTCCGCCCTTCCAGCTATATATAGACGAAGGTAGACCCTGACTTGTAGCTCTCAGACCCCGTCGATGTCTGTAAAACTAAACTATCCACCATGTCTGAAGCCCTAAAAATCGAACAGGACATCGAGAGACAAGACCTCGAAAAAACCCTCCATGTCGACATAATCCCCGGCACAGAGATCATGAGGGACTTGCACAAAGTCCACTTCACCTCCAACGCCAAAGGAGACGTGTTGATTCCCCAGCCTTCTAACGAGAAGATCGATCCACTAAACTGGAACAATAAATGGAAAACACTTGCTCTGCTTGGAGGATTCTTTGCAGCTTTTTTCCAGGCCCTGGGACCACTTTCTGTCTCTGCACAAATGACATATTTGATGGCGGAATGGAACAGATCGGAAGAAGACACTTTGCAATTCACCGGAGTTTGTATCCTGGTTTTTGGATTCTCCAACTTCATATGGGTTCCTATTGCCACCAAATGGGGAAGAAGACCTTCGTTGATCCTCAGTAGCATCCTCGGAATCGGTGCTTGTATCTGGAGAGCAGAAGCTAAATCGTATGGTTCATTTATGGGTGCAGTTGTCATTCACGGTATTGCTTCTGGTCCTTCAGAAACTCTCCCAAACTTGATCATCGTGGACGTGGTCTGGCTACATTGGAGAGGAACCTTCAGTGCAATTTATCTCTTGTCTTACTTTGGTGCCTACCAGTTAGGCCCTGTGTTTTCAGGACTCATGGCTCAAAGATATGGATGGAGATCCTTCTGGTGGCTGAACGTTGCAGGATACGTTTTTCTCACCATTTATCTGATCTTCTTGTTCCCAGAAACAAAATGGAACAGAAATGCCTCTTTCGACAATTCGATTTCTTTCGAAGACGGTCAGCAGGAGGAGAAAGCAACAACCGAATTTAGAGAGGTGGCAAAAGAGCCAACTTCAGCTTCAAATGAAGAAGACGATGTTCAAGTGAGACATCGTGACGAATGGCTTGGAAAAGGGTCTCCATCTAAGGACCAGTTCAAGTTTGTTTCTCCAACTGCGTTGGGATACGAAACGTCAATTCTGAGACCAATTTGGATTCCAATCAAAATCTTTGCTTATCCGATCGTTGAGTGGTCGTCTTTTGTTTTTTCCTTCTCGGCCTCGGTCTTCTTGACCATCAATCTCACCTGCACTCAAGCGTTCCAGGCTGAGCCTTACAACTTTGATGCCGAAACAGTGGGATATTTCAACTTTGCCATGTTTGTCGGAACAGCTCTCGGAGTGGGCACTGCCGGACCACTCTCTGATTACATTAGTAAATTTGCAACCAAGAGAAACAACGGAATCAGAGAGGCGGAAATGCGGCTTCCAGCTCTTATTCCATACACCCTGATCATGATTTCAGGACTTCTTGTTGCCGCATATGGGTATCAGAATGCCTGGAAATGGGAAGCAATTGTGCTATGTGGTTACTTTTTCATTGGTATCGAGGTTGCCAGTATTCCGTCTATCGTCAACACCTATGCCATTGACTGCTACAAGCCAATTGCAGGAGACTACATGGTGAGTGCAACTGTCAACAAAAACGTTTTTGCCTATGGAGTTACCAAGTTCCTGACTTCGTGGATCAATAGAAGCGGTTATGTGAAGCCATTGTCTCTTGTGATGGGCCTTGATACTTTCTTCATTCTCCTGGGAATCCCTATGTACTTTTTTGGCAAGTCTCTCAGAAGACTCACCAAGGACAGCAGTGTCCACAGAGTTTGACGCAAAATTGCCTTGTTTGAAAAGTATCAGCAGGTATAGTTCTCTACTTATTTACTGAATGAAAGCTTTACAAATCAGTGGTTCGTTGTTTAAAAAAAGCCCAGCTGCCTTATCTGACATATAGCGACATAAATCCGAGAGCCATGATTCCGCGAATGTGGGGAAGCGGAAAAATGAATCATGTGGGACCTGTCGGACTCATGTACATTTTTTTTTTCAGCAATCGCTCCAAGGGAGCTAACGATTCGGAAATATGCCTCAATAATGGCCTGCTGATCTACTGCAAAAAGACCAACAATCATGACATACAATATATATCTCGTCATATCCGTTTTGTTCGATTTTAAGTGTAAGCACAGGAGGGCGTAAATATTCTCGATATGACGGTGATTGAATATTCCCAAGTTTCCGAGAGCAGACGTATTCTCTCCGAGTTGTTTGATGACCCAAGATTAGGTCTTCCTGAGGAGTTTTTGAGCTGGAAGGATGACATAAACTATGAGAACGATGATCCTAATGCAATGGTGCTTCCATGTAGACTGAAAGAGTGTGAAGTTTCAACAGCTCTGAAATCACTTGAAGCACTGGCTGCGAGATACATTGCCAAAGATCGTTTTGGGATTGAGTCTGAAAAGATCACCATAGATTTGCAGCATGCATTGATGTTCCTTTTCATGGCCTATCTTGCTTCGGTGGACGGAATGACCAAGCTCGATCCGAAGGTGGTCACCAAGCTCCGACAAACAGATTTAAACCAGGCACAGTCAAATCCCTACAGAAGAATGAGTGCAAATCTTTACAGGACAAAGGACAATAGGTTCTACCATATTCATGGTTCTCTGGAAGCCTCCACTACCTTGAACATGATCGGTCTGCCAGCTTATCGCGAGGATCTCACAGACTACATGGATGTGGTTGAATGCATCCAATCGGCAGTCTCGAAGTTCGATTGTGATGAGCTCGAGAGAATGAACTTAGAAAAAAGCCAGGCAGGGGTCGAGGCTATCAAGTATGAGGAATTTTTGGAAAGCGAACATGGAAAAGTCACAGAGGAAAAACCGTACTGGGAAATCGACACCCTGGAAACAGAATCTCCTCCTGTTCCATACCCATCGGTGCCTGCCAGTATTGGTAAACCTCAAGTTTTGAGCGGAATAAAGGTTCTTGAGCTCTGTAGAATCATTGCTGGTCCCACGATCGGCAGAATCCTGGCTGAGTATGGTGCTGAGGTTCTCAAGGTCACAGATTCAGCACATTTGCCAGACGTTCCATTTTTCCAGGTGGATAATAACATTGGAAAACACTGTTGCGATCTGAACTTGAAAGATCCTAAAGATCGAGTTGAGTTTGAAAAACTTCTTGCCGATGCCGATATTGTACTAGATGGCTATAGGAAGGATGCTATTTCTAGACTAGGATATGGCCCTGAACAACTCAAAGAACTTGGTATCAAGAGAGGAAAGGGATACATCTATGCCTCGGAAAACTGTTTTGGTTTCAGTGGTCCATTTGCCAACCGTGCAGGATGGCAGCAGATTGCCGATTGCTATTCGGGAGTGGCATGGACCCATGGACTTTCTCTCTGTCCTGAAAACAATGAGCCAATGGTTCCTCCTTTCCCTATGAGTGACTATGGTACCGGATGTCTGGTGGCAATTGCTACACTTTTGGCTGTGCAAAAAAGAGCACAATTTGGAGGTTCGTATTGGTGCAAGTCCTCCCTCGTTCAGTATGATCTTCTTCTGCAGAGACAGGGACTGTATTCAGACGAACTTTGGAACAAAATACTCAGCAGACAGGACCCGAAGGTGTTAAGTCTTCGCTACTACGATTCGGTTGACAAGATTTCCAAGACATGTCTCAAGTCGATGCAAGTTTTCAAACCTGATTTGTTCGATGGTGACCTCAAGTACATGGATGAGTGGGATAGCGAAGGGTTCAAGGGGAAGATCAGAGTGTTGAAACCGGTTGTGAAGATGGAAAAAACAAGGAACGGATTCAACTGTTCCAGTAGACCTAACGGATTCGATCCAGCCGAATGGTGGGTGGATTGATATGATACTTTGTAGATTTGAGATCTCTCTATATTTTGAATATTATGATAGAAACTGAATCACTGGCCATTTCCGCTTACATAAGACGAGAAAAAGCCGAGGAGCCTATCACTCTGCGCGTGTCGGATTTCTGACAACTCCGAGCCCCACCCCTCATTATGCGAGAAAGCAAAAAAATGTGGAGCAAAAGTTGGAGTGGAGAGCCTCTAGAGAAACGGCGATGCAAATGACCGAAATCCGACACCTGTTTCTCGATCACATTGCATGAGCCCAACTGGCGAAAAGGACTTCGTGACCCACCAAATCAGATCATTTTTATTATAAAAAAAGGTTATAAATAGGACTTGCTACCAACAAATTCTTTGCTTGTTCGTTTTTGAAAAGCCAAGCAGCAAAAATTTCTGTATCATGTCGCAAGAGTTTACTAAAAATGTTATCAATTCGTTTGGCCCTAAAGCCACGCCTAAAGCGAGAAAAATTATGGGTTCTTTGATCCAGCATGTCCATGATTTTGCGAGAGAGAACAATATCACAACAGAAGAATGGCTATGGGCTATGGACTTTTTGATCCGTATCGGGCACATGAGTGATGATCGTAGAAACGAGGCCATTCTTGTGTCTGACGTTCTTGGTCTGGAGGCTCTGGTTGACTCGCAAACCCACTCTTTCGCAAACTCCGTTCATACTTCTTCGGCAATCATTGGTCCTTTCTACAGAGAGAACTCTCCTAAATATGCACACGGGGAATCTATCATCCAAAAAGACGTTGGTGGTACCAAATGTTTCCTTTTTGGCACAGTCACTGACACTGACGGAAAGCCTCTGGATAACGCAATGGTGGAGATCTGGCATTGTGCTCCAAACGGACTGTATGAACAACAGGATCCTGAACAACCTGATTACAACCTGAGAGGAACTTTCCACACAAACAAGAACGGATATTTCAGTGCCATCTGTTTGAAACCCGTTTCTTATCCAATTCCATATGATGGACCAGCAGGTGATCTGCTCACTTTCATGGACAGACATCCAAATAGACCTTCTCACATTCACTGGAGAGTCACTTATCCCGAGTATCATTCTCTGATCACGCAAGTTTACGACTCTGAGTGCCGCTATGTCAAG
This sequence comes from Ogataea ortonii, assembly GCA_030561785.1. Classification (NCBI taxonomy): domain Eukaryota; kingdom Fungi; phylum Ascomycota; class Pichiomycetes; order Pichiales; family Pichiaceae; genus Ogataea; species Ogataea ortonii. The sequence continues at coordinate 20,632 of JAKTYE010000008.1, forward strand.
GACGATAGTACCTTCGCAGTGAAGGACGACATTGTTGTTACATTCAAGCCAATCGACGAGCTTGATGTCAGCAGAGTTGAGGGTGGCGTCAGTATCGAAGAATTGAAAAAGCAAGGCATTGAGGTTTATCTGGATTACCACATCAAGCTCATGAAGGAAGATGACTTACAAAAAAACAGAGCTAAAATAAGCAAGGAGCAGGAAGCCTTGCAAAAGGATGTTGGTAACACTGAAACCTTGGGTCCTAAAAGCACATTAGAGCACATTGAGAGTGTTCCCTTGAGATCAAACTTGGCTTAGCAAGGGTTATTTATTTATATGTACTGAGTTGTATTCTTTTCCTTCCAAGCTAAAAAACGTTATCGAATAAAATACCCCCTTCCTCGAGACCGTTGTAGAGAAAGTCGTTGAGTATGTCCAAGTCTTCGTCTGTTTTTTCGTTGCGAGATTCCGTTGGGGACAGAATGTCGGTATTACGGGATCCTATTTTTGGAGGACCTGGCATGTTGGGCAAAGGAAGAATGGATAATGGATCGAACAGGAACCGAGAATCCAACGACGAAGGGGAAAAGTTTTCGTCTGACATGACTCCATCAAATGGTAAAGCTTCCACAAACTTTTTGAGATCACCTAGAGGATCCTCTGAAGCTGTGGTTGTCGGTGTTGTAGGCAGAGGACCGTAGAGAAGACCTTCCAATTGTCCTGAACGGCCTGTTTTGGGGGGAGCAAAACTCGAAAAATCAGGAGTTTCATAGCCCTGTGTTTCAAAATTCTGCAACTCCTGATCGTCTTCTCCGATTCCTTTTGTTTTCAAAGCTGCAATCAGTGGTCCAAACATCTCCTGTAGAATCTCTGCGTATCTGGCACTTGCTTTATCGATCTCTGCGAATCCGTTGAGTATTTTGATCGCTGTTTTCATCATGTCGAAAGACTCTTTGTGCAGATCCTTTTTTCCCCTGAAAGTTTCGTGATTAAACGACAGAGCCAGTCCAAAGAGGTACAAGCCAACAATGAGTCCGGCATGGAAAATGCAATTGATCAAGATGTACGGTCTCAGTGGTCGTTTCATGTTGCTGAAGAAGAAATCTGCGAGTTTGATGAGAAATAGAGCAGATCTGATACAAGAATCTAGAAATTTGGTCAAGAGAGGACTGTCTTTCATACGTTTGTGGTCTTTTCCTAGAGCCTCAAGAACAAACTTCACCATCATATAATGGTAGAATGGTCTGCAGAGCAAAGTGATTGCATGGAGAAAGCAAATGTGTAATGACAAGAGGGGATAGAGATTTCCGTTGTTTCTGGTTGTTTTGTCTAGCCTTAATTGGGGACCCAGTTCTACCTGCCATTTCTTCAGCTTCATGACCAGCTTCTCAGAGGTTGTGCTACTGATCTGACGAGCCTGGTAGCTATTATGGTATATTTTAGTTTGCAGAAGACACAAATCCGCAAGAGCATTCTGGATCAAAGTGCTCGAGTCCCTAGTGGGGCTTTCAGACTCAGCTAAACATCCAATATCATCCCAATCGGCATCGTTAATCGTAAAAGGCCGTCCCATGTGAATGGAGGCAAGTCTGTCACATATGTACAGTGTCTGCCACACTTTTCTGCGTTCCATCACATAGTGAAGATCCCTAAAAGACTTATTGACGTATTTTCTGTTCAACCCGAGAGACTGAGCATATCTTATTGCTGTTCCCAGATTGATCCAAGAGGTGTTTCTTTTTCCTGAAGTTTGATAAAAGATGAAAATCAGAAGATATGCCTGTACACACCACAGATTACCGTCATCTTCAATCGAGTTGAGAATGTTCAAGCCACTGTGAAAGAACTCATTGGGGTCAATTGTCTTGGAAGCATAACCTGCTGGGATCTGATGGTCGGTGGGATTTATAGCAGCAAAAATGGCTCCAAGTCCCAGAACAAGATGGATGAGACACAGACTTTTTTGAGATGCCATGAATGAGTCTTCATACACCTTTTCGACTATGCTTTTCTCGAAATATTCAACGTCAAATATGTAGTAAAGGTCGTTGACGTTCTCCCTAAACAGTTTGATCAGGTACGAAGTGTACGATCTCGACGGCAACTGCACCACTGTGTTTGTGGATCTCGAGCCAGGAGAGTCTTCCATGTTGAATCTTTTTGGATCTTTCACGAACCTGGACTCTTTAGTGAACTCAAACTTGACAAAAAGCTTCCGACATTGTAGTAACAGCGAAAGGGCAGAGCTTTCTCCCAAGTATCTCAAATTTCCAGACTTGTCCCACAACAATCTGGTGTTTTTACCATTTTGTTCAAAACAAATTGGCTCAGAGGAATTCACTGGAATGGAAGAATTTCCTATATGCTGGGTGGATGTTCCATTTCGTTCAGGAACAGTCTGAGTTCCTGTTTCTCTTCTTTCCAGGGTCTCTTTTTCGTCCATGGAGAAATTGAGCAGCACCTGAAGGTTTTCTGGAATATATCTGCGATTTGACTGTTTTTCTGGAAACTCCAAATCATTCCGTTGATGAGTTTTTGAGATTCCATTCTGCAGAGCACTTTTGTCCTCACGGCTTGCAATCAGGCCGGCTTCTGTGCTCTTAACACCCACTTTCAAGGTCCGTTTGTCGACATTGGTGTATTTGCAGACAAGATGTTTCTGCTCGCACAAGATACAAGGTCGTCCACGGTTGTGTCCGTGGGGATTTGTGCATTTCTTCTTGATCTTTTTACAATGATCGCATGCCTGGGCAACTTTCTTTCTTCTTTCCGGAGGCACCGAACGATTGCGCTTCTTCTTCTCCAAAATACCGTTTCTTTCCGGCATCGACGAGACAATACAGAGCTCACTGTGCAGAAATGAACTCAACTGTACTTGTTGATCACCATCCAAACATATTATTCACGTTTCAAAAGCAGAAAAATACAGTAAAAAAAATTATCCCCACATTAAAGGAGTCCGTATAATCGTCTGCGACTATCGACAGCTTGCTCAAGTCCTTCCATCCGTGGATTCGCTGGTAGTTTTATCACGGACAGGCAAGGTAGTACAATGGCCAAAGTTGGGGTACAGAGATGTATGGACAAAATAGGCTGAGAGGCTCTTGTTGGGAATGTCGGAATTGTGCTGTCGGAAATATGTCAGAATCCCGGAGCCTCAAGAGGAGTTTTAAAAAGGTTCAAATGACTGGTATTTGGTGTTGAAAGAAGGAACGATTTCTTCACAAAGAGTACCAGTCATCATGTTATGGCACACTTATCAGATTGCACGGGTGTCTGTCCACCGTATCCAGACCAGAAACATCTCGAAAGTGGTCTCTACAGTGGAAGAGGCACTGAAAGATATCCCAAAATCCAACTTCACATTGTTGAGTGGAGGATTTGGACTGTGTGGTCTTCCTGAAACTTTGATCTATGGGATCCTGGCAAGACCAGAAGTGAAAAATATCACTGCCGTCTCGAACAATGCTGGGATAGATGGCCGAGGACTCACGCTTCTTTTGAACAGTGGACAAATCACTAAGATGGTGTCATCTTTTCTGGGGAACAACAAAACTTTCAACAAAATGTACTTAGAAGGCAAGATCGACCTCGAGCTATGTCCCCAGGGAAATCTGGCAGAACGTACAAGGGCTGCGTCGGCCGGTATACCTGCATTTTACACTCCCACCGGCGTGGGAACCTGGCTACAGGAAGGTAAGCTGCCCATTCGATACGGAGAAGACGGACAAGTTGTCGAGTATTCGAAACCAAGAGAGTTGAGAAAGTTCGATGGCAAGAGCTATTTGCTCGAGGAGGCCATTCCTGGAGATGTTGCGTTTGTAAAAGCATATAAGGCAGATTCTCTTGGTAATTGTTGGTTCAAAGGATCAGCTAAAAACTTCAACAGTGTTTTTGGAAGAGCAGCAAAACAGACAATTGTGGAGGCAGAACACATTGTCGAGCCCGGAGAAATGAAGCCAGAAGATGTGCATCTTCCAGGAGTTTACGTTTCCAAAGTCATCCAATCCACTGCTCCTAAGGACATTGAGATATTGACACTTGACGAGGGTAGCAAGACAGACCAGGATCTGAGCACCATGAGCGAAGCAGAGCAACGGAGATACAGAATCATTCGAAGAGCATCCCAGGAGTTCCATGAGGGAATGACGTGTAATTTGGGTATTGGAATGCCAACTTTGGCAGCCAAGTATCTTCCTGAAGGTTTTGACATCAACTTTCAGAGCGAGAATGGTCTTCTTGGATTTGGAAAGTACCCTAAAAAGGGTGAGGAGGATCCCGATTTGATCAATGCCGGAAAAGAAACTGTGACTCTGAATATCGGAGCCTCTTTGTTTGGATCAGAGGAGTCTTTTGCTATGATCAGGTCTGGAAGAATTCAAATGACAATGTTGGGAGCTTTGCAAGTTTCTGCTTTCGGAGATCTGGCCAACTGGGGATTGCCGGGCAGAATCAAGGGAATGGGAGGAGCAATGGACTTGGTTTCTAATCCGGAACTGACAAAAGTTCTTGTTTTGATGGAACACAACGATAAGAAAGGAAACCCTAAAATTCTGGAGAAGTGTACTTTCCCTCTGACAGGTGCCAAATGTGTTAGCAGGGTGATTACTGAGATTGCTGTTTTTGATGTCGATGCGGAAACCGGACTAACTCTTGTGGAGATCGATCCGAATACTTCTTTAAAGGAGCTGCGTTCGAGGACTGAAGCTTCCTTTGAGGTTTCTCCATTTTTGAAAAACATAGTGATATAAACATGTATAGCTACAAAAAGTTTTGCAGCTCTTTTAAAACACCTTCGTCGTCCTCAATGCAATGCCAATGGCCCACCTGGGGGAGTACGGCGACTTCGGAATTCCTGATGTTGTTGGCAATTATCTCAACACATCCCTCCCAAGGACATGTCAAGTCCTCTGAGCCACGGATGATCAAATAGGGCAAGTCGATCAACTTGTAAAAGTCAAGGATAATCTCGCTTAAATCCTGAGCTGCTCTACTGATGACATTGCAATTGGCACTGTAGCCATGCACTGTTTGATCTGCAATCAACTGTCTGACAAAGGCCTGTTTCAACGGCGTGCATTTGGAACCTGTTGCCTTGAATGGAACAGTGTTGAACAGGGAGTCCAGTTTTTTTTCTATTGATAGGAGCTCGATACGGTCTTTGAAAATCTTACCGATCTGAGGAGTCGGATGCAAAGGTCCAATCAGTACAGACTTGATCACACGCAAGTTGAACAACGTTCCATTTCTCAGACTTGTCTGACGGTTGTTGAACTTGGTGTTGATATAATTTACAATCAGGCCTCCCATTGAATGACCCACCAGGACTATTGGCTGCTCGTTCAAGGAACATTCGTTGGCCACCTCGAGAACATCGAGGGCCATGGAATGGACGTCGAAGTCGGCAGTTTCCGAACATTGGGACTTGGCTGCTCCCTCGTTGTCGAAAATCACACACTTGTGGCTCACAGCCAATCGAGAGGCTATTGAGAAATAGTAGTTCTGTGAAGAGCCCAGGCCGTGGATGAAAACCAAGGCGGGTTTTGGTGCCGAAGACAGCTCCAGAGGGCTCAGAACGGTGTACTGCAACTTCTTGAGAGCTGTTACTGACGACGTGACACTCATTTTCGATGGTTCTATTGAGAAACTCCAGATAAAGAACAGTCCAAGTTGGATGCTTCTTGATATAGTTTCTGGCGGAAAAATGGTGTCTGCAGAAATCCGCGTCACGAAATACAAAAAGCACCCAGGAGCCAAAATCCGGGGTAATTTTTTATAGAGAAAAAAGAGGTTCAAGTTTTGCAGGTACTGTATAAGTTGTTTGCTCAATGTCTCTGACTTACTCGTCTCAGATTCCAGCTGAGGTTCTTCAACAGCTCCTCAACTTTGTCAAGAGGTTCTATGCTGTCTCGGACACCCGGCCTCCGTCCGGGACTCCCGACAGCTATCTGGACTTCTTCACAGAGTCGGCTGTTTTGAAGATGGGACTCAACCACGTTCAAGGACACAAGGAGATCTCGGAGCTGCGACAGAAAATGTGGACCAAGGTCACAAAAAGACACCACGTCGTGGAGAATCTGGGCCATGTCTCGGACCTGAAGTATCTGATCAACGGATATGTAGACTACGATCTGATCAACGGGAAAAGCCTGAGGACCGAATGGGCTGCGTTTGTTGAGATTGAGGAGCCCGAGAGGCTGCTCATGAAGTTCTACCAGGTGTATTTGGACAGCTCGCCAATGGTGAAGGCGTTAGAAGAGAAGTGACCCGGAGAAGTGGGGCGGAAATACGTTGTCGGAAATGTGCACCCATGATGCGGTTTCGAAAAAGGAAACAAGCTCAGCTCAACAAGTGTTTAAATAATTCTTTATACAATTGACAGCACATTGGATCAACCAAGTGTGAATATCCATTTGAAATGTCGCTTCTTGGTAAAATAACCTCGAAATCTGCTCAAGACATAGTTGTTCTGGGGGCTTTTAGATCGCCTGTGACCAGAGCTAAGAAAGGAGGTCTGGCCAGTCTTCCCCCAGAGCAAATTCTCTACCAAACGGTGAAGGGATCGTTGGAAAGACTGAACTTCCCCTTGGACAAAGTGGACGATGTTCTCATAGGAACAGTATTGCAGACCCTAGGAGGCCAGAAAGCCTCGGCATTGGCCGTGAAGTCGGTTGGTTTTCCGTACCATACAACGGTGAATACCTGTAATCGGCAATGTTCCTCGTCCATTCAGGCATTGACATATGTCGCCAACTCAATAAGGGCACAGGATTACAAGGTTGGAATTGCAGCCGGAGTCGAGTCGATGACTCATGATTATTTCCCTCACAGGGGAATTCCTACTCGCATAGACAAAGAGCTGTATGAGACGGCCAGTGAAGATGCCAAAAACGTTCTGATGCCAATGGGAATCACCTCGGAGAACGTTTGCAAAAAATACGGACTCAACAGAAAGGAGTTGGACGAGTTTGCGTATCTTTCGCATAAAAAAGCCCATTTGGCCACTGTGAACGGAGACTTCAAGGCAGAAATAATCCCTATACAGGTCAAAGATGAGAATGGAACCAGAATCATCGACAGCGAGGACGGAATTAGAGGCACAATTTCTCTGGAAAAGCTCGCTTCTCTCGCACCTGCCTTCACAGAGGACGGACTCACCACGGCCGGAAATTCGTCCCAGATCTCTGACGGTGGCTCTTTTGCTCTGCTGACTACTAGAGAAGAGGCCGATAAGCTGGGAATCATGCCGGTGGCCAAGTATATTGGATCTTCGGTTGCTGGTGTGGAGTCCTCGTTGATGGGAATTGCTCCGGCATTTGCGATTCCACAGCTGTTGAAGAAGTTGGGTCTCGATCTCAAGGATATCTCGATATTCGAGCTCAATGAGGCCTTCGCAAGTCAGTCATTGTATGTGATCCGGGAATTGGGACTGGAGAACCAGCTGGCAGACCACAAGATCAATCCCAAGGGAGGAGCAATTGCCATGGGCCATCCTCTAGGAGCCACTGGAATCCGTTGTCTGGCAACTTTGCTCGGCAGTCTGCAAGACCAGCAACTGGGAATTGTCTCAATGTGCTGCTCCACTGGCCAGGGCTATGCTGGTTTGTTTGTCAAAGAGGGATGAGGAGACTGAACGTGTGAGAAAAAGAGAACAGACAAAGAAGAACATCAACTCTCTGAGTTGGAGGACTATGGAGTGTCTCTTTCGAGGAATAGTGGATTGTTTCTGGTTCTTGTCTCTTTTTCGCTCATGTCGTCCTGAAAATGTTTCCCAACCGGTGGTTATGGTTTCATTATTTACTGTAAACCGGATAAAAATAGAAAAAAGAGATAATCAGTTGTAGAGAGTCCATAAAATGGTCTGCAAAGAGTTAGTCTTTCTATAAAACTGATCATATCCATGGGATCTACCATCAGTAGCTACCGTCTGGCTTCCCTCAATGGCTTCCGTCTGGCTTCCTCACTAGCCACCCTCGGGCTTCCGTGGCTCCAAATAAAACCTCAGATTTTTCTGTCGCATAAATATGGCCAGATGCATATTTCTCAGAGCCCTAAATTAACTGCACATTTCAAACAACTGCTCTTTACAAACATTTATCACTAATTGCCGTTCTTCATAAACATTCTATCACATATCAGCTTCTAAGCCCATGGAGTTTCTCCAACACAACTCATTTTCATCTTCTCACACCTAAAACACTCGCTCAAAGACCGATAAAATTATGTCTTTATAGTACGCGGAACAGAAAACTGTTATCCTTTTGACTCTCCTCTTCCATTCGATCCCTTGCAACGGTAGCTGCACTACAGCCGCGTCTTGCAAACTCACCACCATATTAAACTTTATAAGCCAGCTTTTTTCACCTTCAAACCATCGAAACTTTAATTGTCTCGTGCTCCTAATGTGCTGCATTTCCTGTTGTGTTTCTGCAGGCTTAAAACATAATTAAGGTTGAATATTTTAGAATGCAATATTCAGTCCGAAAGCCACTAAGTCTTTGTTCATGCAGCACAATGTTGCAATAAATGGTCGGGCTCATTCTTGGGTGTGCCTCTTTTTGTCTATTTTTTCCAGCGAATACAACCAGGGCCCCTAATAAACTCACATGAGACTTGAGAGTGCATTTCCCTAAGACATTGCATCGCAGCTCAATTGTCGGTCCAAAACTTTCAAATCAAATGCAAAATCGTTCGTGCAGACCTTCTATTTTGCCAAGATCTTGTCCGGGATTTCTCCCAATAAGCCACTCCCTCATTTCCTAAATTAATCGTCTTCCTTCAACCCTTTGAGCCCTTTGAGTTCACGAGCATCATGCTTCGTCCGTGCAACCACTTCTTTTCTTGGCATCAACTTCTCGTCCCACCGCTCTCTGATGCACCAGAACACTCTAATCAAGCAAACCACCCTCACTGTCGCTCGGCAATTTGCGCCTTTTCTTGTTCTTGTCCGTCGATATCACTTTTGCAGCATTGTCAGCCCATTCCTTCGCTCTCTCTGGATCCTTATCACAACCTATACCCAGTTCGTAGAACCGCTGGAGAAGCAGCATCGCTTTTCCATGGCCACATTCGGCAGCACGCAAAGCCCATGCAAACGCCTCGTCATAGTCTTGTTCTAGGTTTTCAGTTCCGACAAAATACCATGAACACAACCCCATCATCCCATCAGGATCGCCTGCAGTGGCTGCCATGTTGTAAAAATGAATCGAGAGTTGCGTATTCGATTCAACAACATCCCCAATCTCGTAGAACTTCCCCAAAAGCGAAGCAGACTTGGCGTGTCCCAGCGTCGCAGCATGAAAAAACAGCTTGATGGCATATTTCGTATCCTGAATCACAATGTCTCTGAAGCCGTTAAGGAAAATCAGTCCCAATTCATACGGAGCACCACACGAAAGCTCTGTGGCTACTTCCGTGGCCCGTTTCAACCAACTGATTCCCTGCTTTTTCGTATTGGTGTCTTCTGGAAGCCCCATTAAACTTCGAAAGCAGTATATGCCGTACTCCATCATAGCAACAGGATGGTTGTTCAATGCTGCAATCTCTAAAAATTTAACCACTTTTCTCGCATCCCTCAAACATCCCCATCCTTTTCTGTAACAAACAGCAGTCCGGTACGCACCTTCCGCATGACGAGCTTTCCCAGCAGCCTCAAAATAGATCAGCGCTTTCGAGTCATCTGGCTTTCCAAACATTCCAACGGCATACGAGTCTCCAAGAAAATATTGTGCTTCAATACACCCGGCTCTGGAAGATTTTTTTAGTATATCGTGAGCCTCTTCAAGATATTGCTTCTTCTTTTTGACATCTTCTGACTCCAGTGATTTAATCGACAGAGAACTCCTTATCAGAATCTGCGCATAGGTGAAAAGAACTTCGGGATCTTTAATTTTCTTTGCATTTTTTCCGTACATTTCCAACACTTTTTCCGTAGAGAGCAGAGAAAGCGAGTTTTCGCCTAATGTTTGCTGCAGAAACTCGTGAGAGTCCCTGGCATTCGATAAATGCATCACGGGAGAAACTATGTGCGTCTGACTGAACGTTTCGGACTTGGGAGTAAAGCTCGACTGACTGGGAGTTGATTTACCGATGGACGTTTCTTCGGCCTTCTTTTCTGGCTGTTTTTCGCTCTCCAGCATCTCTGAAATCACTTTAGACCCCACAAACGACTTGACACCTAGTGGTGTTCCTGGAATGTGAGGAGTTTTGCTGGACTCAGTGTCCCCGGTTTCTGGCGAGCCCGAATATAAGCCATTGAGTCTATTTGTGCTTACACTGAGCTCACTGATTTCTCTTGTCAAACCGGCTATATCTCGCGAAACCTTGGACTTTTCATCTTTTCCGCCAGTCTCCGGTGAAGACTGCAATACGACGGGTTCTGTGGATGCTGCTTTCTTTCTATTTGCGGTGAAAGAACTCGAAAAAAAATCTCCCTGGGACTCGATGGAGTTTTGCTGGGACAGATCAACCCTGCTTCCTGGGTCTCTTGTCCGAGTTTCCAGACCTCTTTCTCGACTCTCCAAACTCCTGGTCTGGCTAGCCAATTTCACCCTGGTGGCCTGGTGTATGCCGTCTCTGGAGCTAGAGGGAGTGATCCGTTCACGGGAACGAGCCAGATCTCGGGGTAGTCTCTGTAGATACGGATGTGTTTTTGCATCAGGATCCTCAGGGAGCTGGATTGGACCAGCAATTGGCTCCAGACACGGTCTGGAGCCCGTTTGTGAGGCACTCGGGTCTCTGTTTTGTCGCTGGCCCCGAAAAGAGCCCACTTTTGGAACCTGCACAGAAACCGTCTCACGGGCCGCCACCAAAGACCCATTACTACCCAGCCCGGAGAAATACTGTCTGTACGGGTGTGCCATGGCTCTGACCAAACTGATAGCTCTCGTTCAAGAGAAAAAAGTGACTAAAGACACGATCAGTCCGCTAATTATAGTCAAAACAGCTCTTTTGCACATATTTTCTTGTTTGTGCGCATGAAACAGAGATCCTGGCGGAATTTGACGCCGGATCTGACGGCGAATTTCAAGGGGAAAAAAAGGGTCCCCCGGTGGCTGCCAGGGACCGACAATCCTCGCCGCAATAAGGAACCTTAACACCGCGAGGGTCGATCGACGCAAGCCGGACCAAAGTCCCCTCTTCTGTTGTGTCACGTGACTAGCCAGACTTCTCGGTGAACAAGTCGGAAAAGCGACCCTGGAGGAGGGTCCGAGGCGGGACCGTTGCCAGTGGGATGTTTTGGCGACTTCAGCACCCGACCAGGTTCTCTGGAACGGAAGATTCAGCTCCCCACGGCAGATGCGTCTAATTACTCCCCTCTTCTGAGAGGGTTTGCGGAAAAATAAAATCGTATTTCGCTGGGGAAATTCTTTTGCAAAAGTCTTTTGTTCTGTATTGCTTCTCTTTGGCTTGTACAGTTTGGTTAATTGGATGTTCTCAGAGCCCAATCAGTGCCATAGAAGGTTCTAGAGTGTTTTTATTCTTTCATTCCTTTATTTTTGCTTTTGAATTATAGCTGTTTTTGTTGATGTGCCATGTTTAAAAAGTGGAAAACAGACAAAGGGGGTTCCAAGGGCAAAGAGGGTGGTCACGGCGGGCAAAACGGACAATCTGTGTCTTCCAAGGGACCATCCACAACAAACTTGAACTCTACGTCCGTTCCAGAGACCCACAACCTGAATGCAGACCCCGCCAATACAGAAGCCTCCCACATTGAGCAGGCTGCCACCGTCGAAGAGGAATCCTATGACCCTGCTCTGGATTACAAAGTCATCAACCCTTCGAATCCCGACATTCCGTATGGAGACGGATCCGAAAAGGTGTTTGGAATGGAGAATTTCGGCTATACGTGCTACATCGCCTCGATTCTCCAGGTTCTTTACTACACCACGGCGTTCAGAAATGAGATTCTTTCCCTACCAAAAAGAGACCCAGACAAGCCTAGAAAGAGAAAGGTCAGAGTAGTAGGAACCAAGATGCATGCATTCACGGCCTCGGTTCTCAACCAATATCAGAACCAGCAGAAAAACGCTCAATCGGCACAATCTACACAAAACCAGACCTCATCAAATGGAAGTTCAGGAGCAGGCTCCTCGACAAACTCGAAAATGAGAAACCTATTTGGCAGAAATGCCAACGATGGAACAGCCAGCAATACAAATGGAACGGCCGTCTCCCAAAATAATGGTGGTTCCTCCAACAATGCACGTCAATCGGGGTCCGACGAACAACTGGCTGCCTCTTTGAATAATCCGGAACTCGAAACCCTTCTCAACTCCAAATATCCTGCTTTCGGAAACCTCGACATCAAGTTCTTTCTGAACCAGCAGAACAATATCACGGTGGTGGGCGTCACAGATGACCCTGCTGCCAACTCAGAACAACGCAAACGTCAGGCCTTGATCAAAGGACCAATCATAAATCTAGATCATTGCTATAACCAGCAATACGGCATGGAACAGAACATTTTCACTTCTCTAAAAGACGTTTTCGAAAGCATGGTGGAGAATATTTCCAATGCTGGTATCGTATCTGCACAGAACTTGGTGGAGGTGGTGAAAAGGGAAAATGAAATGTTCAGAAGCTCCATGCATCAGGATGCACATGAGTTTTTAAATTTCCTCATCAACAACGTGATCGAATCGATCGACAATTACTGCACCAAGAACAACACCCCCTCCAGTATCCATGATCTGTTTGATGGTCTTTTAACAAGTGAGATGAAATGTCTGTCTTGCGAAAACGTTTCCACCCGTGACGAGATGTTTCTCGACCTTTCTATCGACCTCCAGCCGAATCTGTCCATCACCAACTGTCTAAAGCTGTTTTCTCAGATTGAAATGCTGAATGGCTCCAACAAGTTCTACTGCGAAAACTGTCATTCTCTCCAGGAAGCTGCCAAAACAATCAAACTGAAAAAGCTTCCAAAGATTTTGGCATTCCATCTGAAAAGATTCAAATACGCCGAACAGTTGAACAGAAACATCAAATTGTTTTATCGGGTCGAATATACAAAAACCCTGAGGGTTTTCAACACCACCGATGATATAGAAACCCCAGACAAACTGTACGAACTGTATGCTGTGGTGGTCCACATTGGAGGTGGACCATATCATGGACATTATGTTTCCTTGATCAAGACGGACAAGTTTGGTTGGCTGTTGTTTGATGACGAGACTGTGGAATGGGTTGACGAGAACTACGTGTATCGTTTCTTTGGAGACGGTCCTGGACTATCTACTGCGTATCTTCTCTTCTACAGAGAGGTGGAGGACGAGACCGAGTTTAGAGACAAGGTTCTTTACAACGGGCTGGAAGTTTTGCAAACCGAAGACGACGATATCCATGCAGTGGCTCCAGAGGCCTTTGATGATACTGAGCATGCGGATCATGTTCCGGCCATGTCTGCCTCGGCTTCTACGTTTGGTTCTTCTATTCCTCCTGTCTCTCGCGAATCCAATCCGCTGTCGTCGTCCTCTGTCAGTGGAAGCGACGACAACATTGGCATTTCGAAGCTGAAATTGTCTTCCGTTACACCTACAGCCAACGATCAGACCCGTCGAAAGAACAGAATGTCTTTCAGTTTCAAAAAGAAGAGCTGAATGGGAAAAAAAAAGTATGTATTTCAATTTCTCCGAGATAACTCCGATAAATGTTGTGCGGCTCAAATTTATTGGGAGGTGCACGCCAGTAAAATAAACGTTTCGATCTCAGAAGGTGAAATAAACATGTTGATACTGTAAAGACCGTGGTTCTTCAGCCAGAAAACGTCCTTGTCGACTTAGTTTTGGCGAAGCCATACAAATTTGAGTCTGATTTTCAAAATGGTACGCTTTTTCTGTCTCCGAAACTTGTTTTTGCTTGGTTTTTTGGCCTCTTTAGTTCTGGCTGACGAGGACGAGAATACAGAAACCGACATCGATGCCATTGCTGCCAACGTGACGGTTGCGAAAATCCTGCATTGGCTGCTATCTCTTGTGTTTTTGCTTGTCGTTCCTTCGTTTGGTGCGTGTTTGGCGCTCGCAGACCGGTTCACGTCTTCTGTATTTCTGCAAATTATCTGTGCAGTTTACGCAGCAGTGGAGGCGGTGATTCTCCGGTTTCCAGACCCTTCAGGACACGAAAATATCACCTCGAGAGGAACCGCTTGGTTTCTGGCGTTCTTCTACTGTCTGGTGATTCTTCTGGGAACAGGATCGGCAGGTTCTACTGTTTTCTTGGGTAACGAAATGGCAAGCAAATTGGGTCTTGTCGGCTCCAAGATAGCCATCGTTGCTTACAAGACAGTCTCGGTGATGGTTGTTCTGTGTGGATTCTTGAAGAATTGTATGTCCATAGTGGCTGTTCTGGGATTCTGCTATGACATCCACACCGGTCAGTGCAATGCTCACGGGATAATGGGAACTGCGTTTATCGGTTATGGGTTTCTGCTTTTAATGGTCCTTGTTGTTCCTTGGTTCAGACACGGTACGGACCAGAAACATTCCCAGGAGTTCTACGATTCCCTGATGGTCACTGTTTGGGGAATAGTCAACACTTTCACCGAACATCGGCCCTGGGAACCTTGGTCTCATGGAGACTACCAACATACCAGTATGGGAATCATCTTCTGGGCCTGCGGAATGCTCGGAGTTTATCTATCGAGAAATAACAAAAGAAACCCGATGCCAGCTTTGACCCTCATGTTCACGGCCTACGCAATGTCTCAGCACGCACAAAAACTCCAGATCTCCACCAAAGTGCATAGTTTCTTCGGATGGGCCCTCATGCTGGGAGGTTTTGCGAGAATCTGGGAAATAACCTTTCTTCTAAGAGATGAAAGATGCGATAGGTCTGGAAAAATCATCTCCTTCCAGTATCTGCCGCCATTCTCGCTGATTCTCGCAGGAGTCACCTTTATGGGGGCCACAGAAGAACAGTTGCGTCTTGTTATTGCAATGGGAGCAGATCATTCTTCCTACATTCTGATCCTATCCAGCTGTGCATGTCTCATACAACTTTGGTTCCTCATTCTCATCGAATTCTACCTCAAACTCCGAGGCTACTCTATCTACGACCAAAACCGCTACACGAGTCTTGGAATGAGCCATGAGGACTTGGGACAGGCCAATGTTGCGGGCCATGACTTCGAACTCGACAACTTCTCTGACCTTGAGAGTAACAGAACTACTCCTGCTACTCCGAGCGACAATTAACTGCATACCACGTTCATGATAAATCGTCACATAAGCCGATATTTTTGTAACTTTTCTATGGAATAAAAGAGATATGTTTTTAGGGAAAGCTGATTGTGTGGGAGGTGTTTGGAGACGGTGCAGCCAGCAGGGGCTGTCATTTGCCGTTTTACAATTCTGTGACCGGTAATTGGTGGTTCCAAAATACTGTGTCGTGTGACTTTTGTCTTGTGATTTGGTGTCTTGTGATTAGTCAGGTAAAAAAGTAGAAAAAAAAGGAAGGAAATTTAATCTATTAATCTGTCAAATATACAGTTGCCCTCCGTTAAAGCTTGTTAAATATTGATCTTCAGGACCGCATAAGAGGCTTTGAGCTTTTCTCACAAAGCACTTTATCACTGGATTACTTTTTTTGCAAGATTTAGGTGTTTTTCCGAAGACAGGCGACATTTTGAAAGAAGAGAGTTATTTGTGTCTGTGTTCTTTCGTGACAAATGAGTGCGATACTGTCTGCGGACGATCTCAACGACTTCATTTCCCCAGGAGTGGCTTGTGTGAAGCCAGTGGAGGTCAAGAATAGCGGATCAGGAACCCGGAAGAGCAACAATAACCGTGGAGAGATTGAAATAGAAATTGATACCGAGGGAAATGCCATTGAAGTCAGCAAAGAGGGAGGTTTCTCGAGACTGGAGCAGGCCCAGATTTCTCTAGCGGACTGTTTGGCATGTTCGGGATGTATCACATCGGCTGAGGAGGTTCTTGTAGCGCAACATTCACACAAGGAGCTCATCAATACTTTGAAAAACAACGAAAACAGCAGAATTTTCGTGATGAGTGTGAGCCACCAATCTCGTGCCTCTCTGGCGTCTGCTCTGAAGTTGAGTGTCGAACTGTTGGACAAGTTTCTGATACATTTGTTTGTGAATAGACTTGGGTTTAGCAACGTTGTTGGCACAGGACTTGGAAGAAAAATCTCTACACAGCAAATTTCTACAGACATTATTGGCAAAAAGGGACAGAACGATGGCCCTATGTTAACTTCTATTTGTCCGGGATGGGTTCTGTATGCGGAAAAAACACACCCTTACATTCTCCCACGTCTCAACACGGTCAAATCTCCTCAACAGATAACGGGAGCTCTTTTAAAACAGCTTGTGAGTGTTGAGCAAAGCTGTGATGTTTCCCGGGTGTACCACCTGTCGATCATGCCTTGTTTCGACAAAAAACTCGAGGCTGCGCGGCCCGAGGAGGATGGATCTGACACAGTGGACGTGGACTGTGTGATTACTCCACGAGAACTTATCCAGCTGCTACAGGACGAACGAATTGAAATCGACACATTGATCGAGGAGGTGATTCAAGATGAGACAGACATTGAAGAAATTTACAAAAGATATGCTCCGAATAGATGGCTGAGTCCGCTGGACTCATGGCTATCGAATGAGGGCTCGACATCAGGAGGATATGCATTACAATATTTATTAGATTTGAAGGAACATTGTATTAAACACGGACTGGCCAAAGAATCTGAGTTGGGTGCCAAGGTTATAGAAGGAAGAAATTCCGACATTTATGAAATCAGACTTTTACAAAACGGTGAGAAAGTTCTGGGTTCCGCAGGAGTTGTTAATGGGTTTAAAAACATTCAAAATTTAGTGCGCAAGCTTAAGTTGACAGGAGAAGCAACCGGGCTTCAAGGTGCAAGAAAGACTGGTGGTCTGGCTGCCAGAAGAAAGGCCAGAGAGATGGAGAAGAAGGGAATGGCTGTAGGCGAAGCTGGATCCGAGCAAACTGTCGGAGAACAGGCCGATGTATCGAAGTGTGACTTCGTTGAGGTCATGGCCTGTCCAGATGGATGTATCAATGGAGGTGGGCAGATTCTGGGTCCTACCGATCTCTCTGTCAAGGACTGGCTGGCACAGGTCTCGAGAACGTATGTGGAAATTCCGCTGGCCAGAGAGATCAACGAGCCAGGCAGGATAAACGAGTGGATCTTTTGGTTTCTACAGGAGTTCCGGATGTCGGAACAACGGCTCACCAGGACTTATTTCCGCGAGGTTGAGCAGCCAAGGGACACTACATCTATTGCATTGGGTTCGAAGTGGTGAAAATGGATTTATAGAGGAAAATGTACCGATAGTTTTGTTTGGAAAAAATGCAGATCCAAGAACAGTTGTGTTATTGAGTCCGTCGGAACTGCTGTGGGTGGGCAACATCGCACCTCGCTTGCTGTTCGAGCAGACAAAGCCGGTGGCTATCGCTTCTAGACCAGGCCGTCTGCCGTCTCTGCTAATGTGTTACGTAATCGTATAACCGGGCCTGTTTAATTCTCCGACGCCGAGGCAGCAAGATTTGGCTGGGAAATTTGATAGTCCGTGTCGGGAAATACGCGGGCAAACTGATTTGTAATTGAGGAAGAGCCCCGGTGTGGCTGGTGAATTTTGCAGATGGGAGTCCGAGAGGAGATACCGCCTCAAAGTCCGAGCCTTGTAGGGGAGCCAGGGTTTGGAGATCCAGGAGATTTCAGAATTGCAAAGAGTCTGGCTGGTCTTGTACTGGCAGATGTCCGTTCAGAGCATCCAGACGACTTCTTTGTGGAACAATCGGTACCACTTTTTGTCCTGTCTGGGGCCCCAGATCTTTCTCCCAAGAACATTGATGTGCGAGCCCTGGTCGCCGGACTGGAGTGGTCCTCGGGATGCGCGTGTGGCGGTGCTGTGGCGGTGCTCAGTGAAGGTCTAATCGCCCCTGCTAAATTTTCTTTGATTTAAGCTAGAGAATATCGGTTATTCAATAAATGTTGTTTTCTGGTGGCGATTACAGAGACAACGAGTCTTGGGAAACGTTAGACGAGCACTTTGAAACTAATTGAGTGTGCCTAACTGAAAATTAACCATGTCTGGTCCTGTTGAGTTCAAGGAGAATACGGTTATTGTGGTTTTCGGTGCCTCCGGAGACCTTGCAAAGAAGAAGACTTTTCCTGCTCTTTTTGGTCTTTACAGAGAGGGACTTTTGTCCAAGAGCACCAAGATCATTGGATTTGCCAGATCAAAGCTTTCTGACTCGGATTTGAAGGAGCGTCTGTCTCCTTATCTCAAGGCTCCAACAGAAGAGGTGAAGAAGCTTGTTGACGAGTTCCTTGGATTGGTCAACTATCTGAGCGCCCAATACGACTCTCCAGAGGGCTATGAGAAGCTCAACTCGATAATTGAGGAGTTCGACAAGTCCCGTGGGGTGTCTGAGTCGCACAGACTGTTCTATCTGGCTCTTCCTCCTTCGGCCTTCATCACTGTTGCTTCCAAGCTCAAAGAGTACGTTCATCCGGGCAAAAATGGTCTGGCAAGACTCATCATCGAGAAGCCATTTGGCCATGACCTGGAATCCGCTCAGGAATTGCAGAAACAGCTTGCTCCGCTCTGGGCAGAGGAAGAACTGTACAGAATCGACCATTATCTGGGTAAAGAGATGGTGAAAAACCTGATTCCATTGAGATTTGCCAACGAATTCTTGGCAGCCTCGTTCAACTCCCAGTACATCAGATCGATCCAGATCTCTTTCAAAGAGCCTTTTGGTACCGAGGGCAGAGGAGGTTACTTCGACTCGATCGGAATTATCAGAGACGTGATGCAGAACCATCTTTTCCAAGTGCTGACCCTGCTTCTGATGGAAAGACCAACATCCTTCAGCGCAGAATCCATCAGAGACGAGAAGGTGAGAGTGTTGAAGGCCATCAAGCCTTTTGACCACAATAACGTTCTGGTTGGTCAATACTCCAAGTCTGCCGACGGCACGAAACCTGGCTATTTGGACGACGAGACTGTTAAACCGGGCTCCAAGTGTGTCACTTTCGCTGGCATTACTCTCGAGGTGGACAACGAAAGATGGCAGGGTGTTCCAATCATACTGAGAGCTGGAAAGGCCTTGAACGAGGGAAAGGTGGAGATCAGAATTCAGTTCAGAGACACTTCGAACGGAATGTTCAAAGATGTGAACAGAAACGAGCTGGTGATCAGAGTCCAGCCAAATGAAGCCGTGTACATGAAAATGAACGCCAAAGTGCCTGGTGTTTCTAACATGTTGTCTGTGACCGAGCTCGACTTGACCTACAAAAACAGATATTCAGACTTCTACATTCCGGAAGCGTACGAATCGTTGATCCAGGATTGTTTGAAAGGAGACCACTCGAACTTTGTCAGAGACGACGAACTCGACATAAGTTGGAAACTTTTCACTCCTCTCCTCAACTATCTGGAAGGTCCTAATGCTCCAAACCCAGAACCTTACGCCTATGGCTCGAGAGGTCCAGACTCTTTGAACAGCTACCTTCAGAAGAATGGCTATGTTCACCAGAAGAGATATGTGTACCAGTGGCCTGTCACTACTCCAGACGTTCTCAAGGAGAGCAAGATTTAGTTGAATGTCTAGTTTAAACGTTGATTGTCTAATGTCTGTGATTATGTCATGGATGAGGTAATTCTTGACTTGTGCCGTATTCGTTCAACAGAAGCAGGACACCCGGTGTAATTGAGCAGCATATCGTAGTACTGAGCAGTGAAGGTGAATGGATACCTCAAGAGATCTCAAACGTTCCAGAACCAAATTGCAATGAGGGAGAAAGTGGAGTAGCTGATTCTGAGTCACATGTGTTGTGTCGGGTGATGATAACAACTGTCTTACTTTCAAAATCAAGAACCGTTTTTTCATTATTTCAACAGCTTTGATGAGGTATCAAAGTGTATGAAGACGCTTTAATGAGATATGAATTTCAAAGTGGCATCGTTTTGTCCCGAGCTAAAACCGGGGGAATTACCATAAAAAGGGGTGGCAAACGTCTAAATTATCCCTACAATTTATCTAAACGATTTGGCCACAGCTTCACTAGTTTATGGAGGATACTAACAAGGATGGATGGATCGTCAAAACCTGCTCAGGAAGAAACAGCAGTGTTTATCATCTTTTACACCTGTGGTGCAAATTTTGAGTTGTTTGGTTGGCATTGATAAGTTTGATAAATTATTACATCTTGAGACTCAAGGGAAATTCCTAGTGTCAAATACAACCTTGAGTTGGTACAAGGACAACGTACAAATATCCACAGCTGTTTGACTGGTTTGAGAAGTAAATTCTTATTGTCTTGTATGATATGTTAAGCATTCATCAACCTATAATATACTCAATCAAATAACATCATTTGTTGAAGGGGTGAAACTTAAAGTCTTGAATTTCAAGAGGAGGCAAGCCAATTGCATGCCATAATCTCTTCTTCATCTCGATCTCATCACAACTTGAGGTTCAAGTATCGCTTTCCCTTGGATTTGTGGTTTGTTCGTGTCTTGTGAAGCAATCGTTGTCCTAGCCACGCTTGAAGGAACTGAGACTGATCTTTGGGACCTGTGAACTCATTAGTGAACTGTATGGTTCTGGGCTACCTCCTCTATAAGTCAGCAATTCTCCCAATTCTGAACACAAAAGGTCTGAGTCTAGAGCACGAGATTTCAAAGCGTCTATTTCCTGACTGAGGCCGGCAACTTGCCCTCTCATCTGCTGTCTGAAGCTGTCAAATTCCTTTCTCAAACCAGAATTTTCCTCTCTTAAGCCATCCAATTCCTTTCTTGTTTCCTGTGTCAGGTAAGTCGTTGGATGATCCACATTAGAAATGAGATTATCAGCCCGATATGGATAAGTTTCAACCTGCGCTTCTGGTTCCGGATGACGGAGGTAATCATTTGCAAGGGAAATGAGCCGATCGTGCTCCTTGCAAGAGCCTCCATATTGCTTTTTTTTGTATTCACGGTCAGCTTCCACTCTTATTTTGAACAATTCAATCTGCGAAATGCTTCCAACCAATGGAGGTTCAATTCCAATTGTATTGGCAAAGATGTCTTTCATGTTATCGTTAACAACCATTATATAACGGGATAGCAATTTTATTGGAAAGGACTTATAAAACTAGAGGAAGAAGAAAACATATTGAAGAAATGCAAAAAGACACTCGGATGGGCACTCATTTATATAAACGGTCTATGGTTAAACTCAGTTATGTACAGAACCTATAGTTGCCCTCAGAATAGAAAAGAAATTCGATCACAAAGGAGTCTACAGAATACAGATAATTTTTCCCAAACGGCAGTCCAGAAAATCACACTTTGATTAGACTCACAGCTCAAACAGAGACATTTCAAGTAACAAGACCATCCTCTATTGCATGTTAGTTGATATCCCCATAGCAATGGCATACATCTATCTGGAAGTAGACGAACAGCATCTCACATTGAAAAACTCTTCTTTTGTGGCCAGACAATTAATTTTTGTGAAGCATACAACAACTCTTCTGAACCCCCTCGTACATATCGCTGCAGTATCTGGAACAACAACAGATAATTAGGTCCAGTCGGCAAACAACAGCAGCACCAAGAGAGAGCACCTTGTTTCGTCGCGTGACCATGATCATGTGACTCGTTTTCCTTGTTGCCGGTGCAGAGATTTCTGGCGCGATTACCTCCGCCTCTATTATCAGTACTTGGGATTCGCCCGTATCTCTTGCCAAATTGGTAATCTGTCTAGATTGGTCATCTGTGTTGGAGAGCGGAACGGAGATATAACGGAAGCCAGTTGCTGTGAAATTGTGTTGAGGGTGTTCAAAAGGCTGGACACATTTTAGATCTGATTTTATTGGGATGTCGCACGCAAAAGAGCTTTCTACGGAGGAACTGGGCAAGTGGTCCAGAGAGTTTGAAGAAACCGACAATATTGGCCAACTGGCTGCTTCTGTTTTCCAGCATGGGAACATTGACGAGCTGTTGGTGAATCGGAAGCGGGAAATTGCGGACTTGCAAGTTTTCTCTCACAAAGTTGATCCGGAAGGGTCGCCGGTGACAGATCAGAAGAGTTCTGGAAGATGTTGGTTATTTGCTTCGACAAATCTTTTGAGACTGAAACTGATGACCAAGCTGAATCTGAAAGAGTGTCAATTGAGTCCTTCGTATCTGTTTTTCTACGACAAGCTGGAAAAGGCCAACTTTTTCCTGGAACAGATAGTGGATACCTACGAGGAGGAGGCGACTTCCCGGCTTGTGCAATGGTTTCTGACAGATCCGATCAGCGACGGAGGTCAATTCACCATGATGACCCAGATTGTCGACAAGTACGGGCTTGTTCCCAACCAGATTTACCCGGACAGCTTCAACACCACCAAGAGTGGAATCATGAACCGGCTGATCACGTGGAAACTGCGTGAGTTTGCGCAGGTGCTGCGGGAGAAGCTGGCGAAAGGCGAGTCGATTGCTGCTGACAAGGTTTCGATGCAGCGGGAGGTTCACCGGCTGCTGTGTATTTTTCTGGGCACTCCGGCGGGCCCGGACGAAGAGTTTACGTGGGAATACTACGACAAGGACGGCAAGTACCAGTCGCTCCAAACGACTCCCCGGGGATTTGTTCGCGACGTGGTGGAATTCGACACCCCGGAGTACGTTTCCCTGCTGAACGACCCGCGAAACCCGTACGGACGCGTGGTGAAAATCGACCGTCTGGGAAACGTTGTGGGCCGCGACCACGTTTCGTATCTGAACCTGGACATCGATGCTCTGGCGGCCGCTGTTGTGAGTCGGATCAAGAACAACAAGGCTGTATTCTTCGGAACCGACACCCCCAAGTTCATGGACAAAAAACGCGGCATCATGGACGTGGATCTGTGGGACTACCAGCTGATCGGATACCACCACCGGCAAATGGACAAGGCGTCGCGGGTTTTGTACGGCAACTCGCTCATGACCCACGCCATGTTGATCACCGGGGTCCATCTGGACGAGGCCGGAAACCCTGTGCGGTACCGTGTGGAGAACAGCTGGTCGTTTAAGTCGGGAACCGACGGATACTACGTGATGACCCACGATTACTTCAGGGAGTACGTTTATCAGGTTGTGGTGGAGAAGAACGAGATTCCTGATCTCGTTCATCTTCTCGAGGACAAACAGCCGATCGTTCTTCCTCCATACGATCCAATGGGATCGTTGGCTATGGACTACTAGAAAATCTGTGTAGATGGAGTTTCAGGGGAACAGACCTTTCACGGTAAATCTTCCACTGAAGCTTCGTGGTAATTCCTCCTCCCCCCGGTAGAGCCCCTTTTTCACCCACAGCCCGCGAGGTCCCCGTAGGTCCCCGAGACTCCCCTAAAAATTTCCCTCCCGTCCCCATATTGAGGCGCTGCGCGCCTTGGAAAAGAAGCTACGTTGTATTTTCCCTCTTGTTTCTTTACCTCCATGACATTTGTCCGTTCTTTCACGGCTGGCACTCAACAAACCAGTCTTCCGCAGTGGAAATAACCTGTACCAGGCCAGGCTATTGAGACTTCCCGAACAGATTGTGGAAAACCCCTCTGTCGTCCCGAAAATGAAACACAATTGTTCTTCTGAGCCCTCAAAATTCGCCTCCCATAAACCTGTTCCGGCCAGAGACTACGAAAACAGACACTATTTTGCACTCGAGTCGCCCACAGACATCGACTCGCTCCTCCACCATCTCCCAGACCTCGTCTACGAACATCCGGCCGCTAATCTCGACCAATACCATGTGTTTTCTCTACCCAAAAACCACCATGAACTGTCCCATTTGTCTTCGTTCGACCGCAACAACCCCCTGGTTCCCCTCCACGACCATCTGACCGCCTCAGGAGTGTCTGCTGTCCATATGTTGCCCCCTAAAAGGCTCGTCAGAAGGGCACCAGTGCCTGTCTCTGACTCATCGCTCATCAAACTGGAAGACGTCAAAAACAACTTTGGTATCAACGACCCACTGTTCGCCCAGCAATGGCATATAGTCAACACCAACTTCCCCTCGAACGACGTGAACGTGGTCCCAGTGTGGGAGAAAAATATCACCGGCCGTGGTGTCGTGACAGCCCTCGTGGACGACGGATTGGACTACGAAAGCAAAGATCTGGCAGATAACTTCAACGCTAAAGGGTCCTGGGATTACAACGACAGCACAGAGCTGCCTAAACCGCGTCTCAAAGACGACTGGCACGGAACTCGCTGTGCCGGAGAGATCGCAGCAGTCAAGGGAAACGATTACTGCGGTGTTGGAGTGGCGTACAACTCTCAGGTGTCAGGAATCCGCATTCTCTCCGGAGAAATCACTTCTGCCGATGAAGCAGTGGCCATGATCCATGGACTTGATGTGAATGACATCTACTCGTGTTCCTGGGGACCCCCAGATGACGGAAAGTCGATGGAGATGCCTGAAAAAATTGTCAGAGAGGCCATGTTGAAAGGAATCCAGGACGGAAGAGACAGCAAGGGCGCCCTGTACGTGTTTGCCAGCGGAAATGGGGGGTATCGACAGGACAGTTGCAATTTCGATGGCTACACAAACAGCATATATTCCATTACAGTGAGTTCCATCGACCACAAAGAGCTCCATCCACCCTACGCAGAGTCATGTACCGCTGTCATGGTGGTAACTTACTCATCCGGTTCTGGAGAACACATCCACACAACAGACATTAATGATAGGTGCGCAGACAACCATGGAGGAACGTCTGCTGCAGCTCCCCTGGCTGCAGGAATCTATGCCCTGATATTAGAAGCAAACCCGAATTTGACCTGGAGAGACGTACAATATCTCACGGTTCTCGGAGCCACAGAGGTGAACTCGGGTGACCCTAGCTGGCAGAAATCGTATATCGATGGCAGACGGTACTCTCCGGTCTTTGGATGGGGTAAAATCGATGCCGACAGGCTGGTAGAAATGGCAAAGAACTGGACTAATTCGAAACCGCAGTCGTGGTATTATGCTCCTGTCAGGAATGTGGGACAATCGATCGACAATGCTGTGTCAAGTATTTCTGATGAGGCTGAAGTCTCGGAAGCGATCTTGAAGAAAGCCAACTTGGAAAAGGTGGAACATGTCACTGTCACGGTGAACATCGATTCTTCTAGAAGAGGAGACGTGGAGGTCTATTTGACCTCACCAAACGGTATTATCAGCCAATTGGCTGTCACCAGACGACTTGACAAGAGTACCGATGGTTTTAAAGAGTGGACATTTTCTTCTGTGGCCCATTGGGGAGAGCCAGGTGTGGGCAAATGGCGACTAGAGGTGAGGAATGCTGATGAACGGAGCTCATTGAAGTTCAAAAATTGGCAGATGAAAC
This sequence comes from Ogataea ortonii, assembly GCA_030561785.1. Taxonomy (NCBI): domain Eukaryota; kingdom Fungi; phylum Ascomycota; class Pichiomycetes; order Pichiales; family Pichiaceae; genus Ogataea; species Ogataea ortonii. Next base: position 45,940 of record JAKTYE010000008.1, read on the forward strand.
TGTTTGGAGAGTGCATAGATCCCAGCAAGGCCAAGAGATTCGATATCAATGAGGATTACAGTAAGATCAACAACCATGATGATGAGTCTGAGGATTCAGCTGTCATTTCCACCACTGCAGAGGCACAGGATCCTTCCACAACCACAACCTTGGATCTCACAGACACACAAACACCAACAACTACAACGACTGCTTTGCCAACGTCCACAGGAAGCGAAGACCAACTTGGAGACGGCGAAGAGGGATCCTATAAAGACTCTGAGGTTTCTCATTACGAGGAGTATTTCTTCTTTTTCTTGGTGATTGGGTTCATCATCTGCATCTGGATGTTGAAAAGCAGAAAGCAGCCAGGACGTTCAAGAAGAAGAGACGAATATGAGTTTGATATCATACAGCCTGACGAGGACTTTGACTCGGAGTATGCTCAATCGGCAAGGTCTGTATCCTCCACGGGAAATAATTCAAGCACCTCGCTGAATAGACTGCCTCCACCAGGGGTTGCAAGAAACAGTTTGGACGCTAGCAAGTTCAAAAAGAAGAATTCAAGCTCGAATCTGGATTCACACGATAAGAAGAGTGACAACGATTATCTGAAGAAGGAAGATCAAGAAAGAGAACGGCTGTTTAACGAGTTCAATGGAGTCGATGAAGACGATCCTTTTGATGAAAATATGTACAGAATTACGTCCCACGACGACGAAGAGTTTCACAACGAGCCAGAGCGTTTATCATAGATTATATAAAGATGCATGGACCATCAACTGGAAATACTAATCCCATTAGAAATAAGGCAGTGTAATCATAAATTTATTTATTCATCCAGCTTATAAAATGTTATAAAACAATTGATAAAAGTTGTCGTTTCCCTTGATCAATCTACGCGTAACGCCATGGATGTCAAACCGAGGACCAATAACCGAGTATTCAAACCGCATCCACAACAAAAGCAACATCTATTGCTGTGCCTGTATAGCAGATACCAAAAGATTCCATTCAGATGGAAAATCTACCTTGGAGTCTCCACCTTTGTTGCTGCGTATCTAGCCGACTCGATGAGCCAGAGAATCATGGAAACTAACATGGTAGAATATGAGGCGCAAAGAAGAGTGGAGTTGGAAATGCAGAAGCTGAAAGATCAGAAAAGTTAGAGGTACACCTATTTATTACATTTTATTTATCAGATATGAATGTCTTGCGTTGCTTTCCGTTTATTATTTAATATTTATCGTTCTTATTTATCATTACCTCCCCTTCTCATAAACTGCTTCATAAATGCGTTCTGTATAACTTCTACGTAAATCAATCATAACTTTTTCTTATAACAAATCAGACATCAGAGTCCACTGAGAAACCTCTCTTCAAAGATGAGATAAACTCCAAAAACTTTGCAGGGTTACTGTCAATACCCCTGGTGTAGACAAATTCTGAAGCCAGTCTAGTGGCAAAAATAGCCTTCAAATACGCACTCGGAACTCTGCTCAAAACACCTTCAATTCCGACCTGCTTCAATAGTAATTTAGGAAGAGCATCCGTCAGAACGTCGTTTCTGAACTTGATATCGTCGTCCCATAGCTCTTTCGAGGATGCCAACTCGTCAGCCAGCTTGTTGATTGCAATCGAAAGCTCATCACTCAAAGTGCTGAATGGCTTTCCTGTCTCCTCTTTCAACTGCCACAGCGATTCAAACTCGTTTTCAGCGTTTCTGACCACAATTTGTTGCACCTCCTTCACATAAGACTTGTAGAATTCAGGAACTTTGCCTGTCTTGGTGTCAACACACATGTGTTCCAAAAATCCTTCGTCGTCAAAACACAGGGCTGCTAGAACTTCCAGTGAACTTGAAGTCACACCTCCCTTGTTCGTAGAAGCGTCTTTGAAAACTATGGCTCCTGCCTTTTCGAGAATCAACTTGGCTGGTTGGGTGATAAACAAATTGGCACCTTCAACAATGAAAGGAATAATGGCCTTTCCAGTCTTTTCATCAACCAAAGAGCTGACGTTATCAGCATCCAAAGAATTTGGCCTTCCTCCGCAGGGAACAAACAGCTTGATGAAATTTGGAGGGAAATACTCTTTCAAGGTTAAATGGAGGTTATTTCTGAAAGTGAGGCCGCTGGAAATAACTTTGCCATTTGGAAGCTTCACATCAACTTCGTCAATCAAAACAACATATCCATTTGGACCCAGTTTTGACTTGTCGAAATGCTGATTTCCCTTTCTCTCGTTTGCCAATCTAATCAACTCCTGCTTATCAATACCGTCTTGGTCGACAATCACACCCGCACCATCAACAATAGCCACATACTTCTCTTGTTTGGACAATTTGATCTCGTTAGAACCCAAGTCGCCATCTCCTCCAGCCATCTGTAACTTGGTGATTTGACTCAAGTCAGTGATACCTAACTTTTCATAAATCTTCTCGGTGTAAGCTCTCACGCTCAAGGAGGTCATACCATATTCATCGTGCGGAATTCCTCCTAGAGAAGGAGACTTTCCAGTAAAGAAAGCTTTCCATGGGAAACCTAAGTTGGCACCACGTTTTCTAGCATGGAGAGTTGCCCAATCAACGTAACCAGCAGTATTTTCATCGGGACCCATGTATAACATCTCTGGCTTGTTATAGAGATCAATGACGTTCTCCTTGTGAGGGTCTTTGATCAACAAGTCGAGCAGTGAGTCAATGTATTTGGTGAAACACTCTCTTGGCCTTTCTTGGGCAGCACCAGGGTTCAACAAAATCACACCTTTGGAACCTCCTTCTGGGATGTCCTTGTTCTTACGCTGTTGTGTGCTGGCCAAGTTGTAATTCTCATCAAACATGGTCCTCATGTTTGTTGAGTAATTGTCAAGAGATCTAGATTTCACAATTCTGATTCCTCCTCTAGCAACGTCCCTGAATCTGATATGGAATCCTCTAAAGTCAGAGCCAACAACAAAGAACATGCCAAATGGAGTGTTTGGATATTCGGAAGTTGGCAAGAATGAAGCATCTAGTTTGAACGAAAGAGCAATTTTCGAGGTCACAAAGAAGTTGGTCTTCAGAATGCTCTTGTTGAGGGAATAAAGTGCTCTCAAAACCAACATATGGCCCTCATTTGTCGAACACGAACGAGCCAAAGCTTTCTCGAACTCATCGTCGTTTGTGATCGGATGAATCTCAGAGACTCTCTGGTAAGAGAGGGTTCTTTCCATCGAACTTGAGATGTAATGAGAGTCGACAAAGTGACGATATAATTGACTGATGAGATTCTCGTTGGCCCCAAAACAATCGGCAATGTACGACTGTGTGTAGGTTTCGGAGGTAAGTCTTTTCTTGATTTTGCTGATCAACTCTGCATGGGAAGGTGAGCTCGAAGGAGCAAGAAGCTCTTTCAATGAGTTGAATTCAGGACCCAGTCTGTTAAGGAAATGGGTCACAAAAATGGCTCCACAATGAGCATAGATGGACTCTTGGATCGACATCTCTCCAGTGGAGAACTTGTGATAGAACATGTTGTTTGGAATACAATACAACAAAGAAGCCTCTTTAGTGATCTGGTAGATGGTCATTTCTGGACTCACTGCGTCGGAATGCTCAATGTACATTGAGATGATAGAATCTCCATTCGCAAAGTTCTCAACGTACTTTCTCTTCAGATTGACACCATAATATCTTGCCAGAGTGCTGAGAGCAGAGCTGTAGCGAGGGGAGCTATTTCTGCGGTACCCAATGATGATTCTTTGCTCGCCGGTGGCAGCAATGGCAAAATGTTTGATCACAGGACCCTCGGTGTTTTTCAGTTCACTCAAAACCTCAGAGTACAGACGCTTCGTGTGTGAGGTAGCCGTGGTGAGGAAAGTTCTATCTCCAATTGCCTCGATGGAATCCGAGGAAACGTCCTTCTGGAACTGGCATTTGTAGACAAATTGGCAGTTGACTGTGTCTCCGGAAGGAAGAATCGAATTGAACGATTCCATCCGGTAGGCAACGTCTCCAGCAGCACGATCCAGGTACTTATCGTCGATTTCGTGCTCAAACTCTTGAGAATCGCCGGCATCGAAGTACACTGCGTGGTCCTCGCCCTCTCTTCTGTGGTGAAGGAACGGTTTATCGGTGAGTCCACGCGCAAAGGCATCCACTTTTGCCGAGTACAAAGCCAGGATATGCGAAACAATGGCCGAAACAGACTCCGAGGCAAAATAGGTGTCTTCAATGCCCAGACTAGTGTAGAACCATTTGGTTTCCGACTCAATCAGGTTCTCTGGAATGAACCCTGTCGAGTCGAGCTCGTCCATGACCTGGGTCATTTGGCTCTCCTTTCCCTGGAAAGCCCTAGGCTTGTATCCAGAGCCCTGCAGATCCGCCTTTCCCACGTTCTGGAACGAGCTTGCGCTGAAGTTGTTGTGCAAAGTGAGACCGCCAAAACGGTTCTCCAGTCCCAGAGTGTCCGACATGTTGAACTCAACAAACTCTGACTGTTCTATTGTGGCTCTTGTGACACAGCAGCAAAAACACAACTTCCCACAGAGAAAAACGCCAGTATTTATACTTGTTCATTTGTTTCCCCCCAACAAAAGAAAAGTAGCTAACCCCAAATGACACAGATGCGTGTTTTCACATGAAAATGCCATTTGAGAGAAAAAATCCTCTTTTTTGGTATTTTGAGGGGTCCATGTACCACAGACTTTTCTGTTTATATGACGCTTCCTACTGTTCCTGGGTGTCCACGGGGCCGGGAAAATCTCCTCGACAAGCCTGGCAAACCATCCTGTCTGAACCACTCTACGTGTGACCCGAAACCCGACTCCTCCTCGCACAACTCCATATACAACCCGGCTCTCCAAACAAGTCCAAACAGCTCCCCCCAAAAAGCTGTTCCCGATAACACGGGTTTCCTGTTAGCAAGACACAGAGACAAGAAAACTGTGGTCACCCCGTCCAAGTCACACCTCGGGGTTTCTGGGTGCAGTCTTTTTCGGAGCATGACACCAAACGGCTCGTGCTCATTCAAATACTTCCACCGCACCCTGTCAGCTCATTCTTGTAACGCCGTGTAGCTACCCTCCTTCTTACCCCATGGTCTGTGCTATATCCGAAAACCACAGGTGTTTTGCTTTTTCCATCTTTTGAGTGATTTTCCCATTCCCATTCTATCGTGCGGCTCACTAAATTAGCTCCGAAAGTAGGAAGTTCTGAGGGGCGCTAAAAGCCCACAGTAGCCAAACGCGCGGTGTGTGTTGTCCGTGTCCCGCCAGGTTCGGTTTTGGCTGGATTTGTCAGCTATTCGACTGCCGTGTAAAGCTTAACCGCCAACAGCCGCCTGACTCGATACTCAACTATTGGCGAGATGCCGCAAATATTCAGAGAAAGTATTAGCGGAGTAATTTATTTTTATTAGCAATGGCTCATGCCAGATATACAGGTGTGGCTAATGGCCTACGGAGAAGAGTCAAAGTCTAGAGCAGTCAAAAGCTCCAGCTTGTCGGGATCAACAGGGAAAACCTTGTTGATTCCGACAGTCCTATTGGAGCCGGAGATCGGTAGCTGGTAGCTCAAAACTCCCCGAACAATCAGATCAAACGGGTTCTTGGAGATGTTCAGCCACCGTGGTGAAGGCTCCTGGATCGGAGTCGGTGTGGCTGGTGTTTTTTTCTTGTGGTTGATCGAAATTGAGTCGTTCGAATGGTGCTGATGGTCGTCGTCGTCGTCGTCGTTGCCGTCGTCTGGCTCGTCAAACGAACACGGATTCACAATCTTGATTTCAGTCACACTCACGTCTTTCTGGCGAGTGAAAAATCCCCCCTGGAATTGTAAGGGAATCTCCAGACTGCTGATACTGCCCAAAAGAACAGTGCTGGCCCCTGGTTTTTTCGAAGACTCTTCCAGAATCTCCACAGCCTTTCTGCTCTGGCTCCACAGATCCGTCACATAATCGGATCTCGCAAAAACATCAATTTCAGCATCCTTGATGACGATTCCCAAAAACCCAGGATTGAAACTCTCCACAACCAAGTTGAAAATCAGCTCTTCCTGAGAAACTATGATATCCCGAACATCGTCAATCTTTGTGTGCTGCAGTTCCTTCGTCGTGGCGAGAATGAACCCACTTATGAACCCAAGAGAAAGTAGCAAAAATATCAGTCCTAGCGTGTAGCAGAAACTCTTGATCTGCCGAAGACGGGCTGCCCTGGCACCAGTAAAATCGTGTGGTGAAAAATACATGTTCTTCTGCTTTCTCCTCAAGATCTTTGATCCCAATTTGTTGTTTCTCGAATCCACAGCAGGTGGCTGGTTAAAGAAATTGTTGTTGTAAGTATCCTGGGACTGTAATCTGGTTCCAGAAGGACTGTCAATGCTGCCGTAGTTGGCACCGTAGCCTTTTGCTCTAAGTGGCTCGTTCAATGACATCTCGTCGCCGGAATCCGAATAGTAATCATGGTCTCCACCGTTGTTGAACGTGAAAGCCTCCTCCTCGTCAAAATCGTTCTCAAAATCATGCAATCCGGATTCCGTGAAATTCAATCCAGAATAACGTCTCGGGTGAACACCTTTAGAATCAAATATCTTTGACGTGATTTGACGCAACTGATTCTGAGAATCCTCTTCATTGTTGCGTTGCTGCATAGGAACAATGTTCGTCATCATCATGAACGGATCCATCCTCGAGCTTTTCTTATTTTGTTTCCTCAAAAACGAGGACGACCTAGAACTTGTCTCGGGCCTCTTGGAATCTGTCGACTGCTGTTCTGTCAACAATGTCTCACTTCCTGAAACATTTTTTCCTCTTGCTAATCGCTGACTGTTATGTGAATCGTTGCTGTTTGTAGATCCAAAGTTGCTGTAATGTGGTGGAACAACCGTGTCTGACTGGCTGCTGACTTGATCGCTCTGAGAGTCAATAAACTGCTGTTGATGGAGTTTTGAAGCGATCGGTGAATGGGTGCTGCTGGCATACGCACTTCCGTCCTTGCTCTGAGATGTTCCCACTTGGTGCAATTGCGGTTGTTGAAGACTCTTTGAATCTGCTCTTGAAGCACTCTGGGATGTTATAGAGTAGTCAGGAAGCGAACTTCTTCCTGGAGAATCACTCAACGGATACTTCTCGTGCTGCTGCAATTGGTGTTGACCTCTCAACACCACGTCCGGCGAAAAGTTGTCTTGATTTATGTTATTGATGGAATCTTGTGCTTGTTGTAAATCGGATTGAATTTTCTGTAAATGTTGTTGCAGCTGTATCTGATGTTGTATCTGATGTTGTATCTGATTCTGCTGCAACGTCTCGTTCTGTAGTGTGTCTGCATCAGCTGACTGCTCGCTTACAGGCACCTTTTCGTTGGCAGAGGTGTTATAAACAAACGTCTCGTCTGAATCTGAGCTATTCTTCTCGTCCACCCTGATGGCATCGTGGAGTTTTGCGGCAAAAAACTCGGCTCTCGAAGACGCTTTGCTTTGGATCGTGGTGTTGGAACCAACTGTATTGACATTTCCAGGCTGATTCGAAGCTGCCCGTAGGTTCAGCAGAGAAGAATTGGCAATTGGTTTCTTGCTTCTCATGGCGTTATTAACAAAAAGCTCGTCCACGGAATTTCCGGCAGTCGACCCACCGTCCATAAATGACTTTTTTGTTTTCAGATGGTTCAGAAACGACGAATCCGTGTTGCCGCTGTTGTTTTGTTTCTGTTCCCCTACAACGAGCTGTGGATTGCTCAAAGCAGAGTTGGATGCCGTCATTTTCGAGGATACCACCGGTGGCAAATTTGATGACACAACACTTTCGGCATTGCTGGTGGCTGTGGTAGACGGGTTCGATGGTGCTGAGTTCGAAGAAGTCGCCACTGCAGTCTGTGTAGAAGGAGTCGTGGACTGGGCCAATGGCAGCAAATGAACAGAGTTTGGGTTGTTTGCCTGTTCCTGGACCACAGCCACAAGCCCGGAAGAAGGAATGTTCTTATTTTTGGGCTCTGTGGGCTTCACTGTTGTGATCTTCGGGTCAGTTGACACGGTTTTTTGCACTTCATTTATGCTGGTGTTGGTAGTGTTGGGCACTGTGTTAGATTCCTTTCGAGAACCGACATTTGCGCTTGGTTCGGGTCCTCGTTTCGGCTCTTCCAGGACTCCCGCGACTTCTGAGTGATCTGCGCTGTTTGGTTTCGACGACATTTCTACTCAGACGCTTGTTTGCTTCATTAACAGAGCCAGCGAAGGAACAAAAGAAATGGAATATAAGCGATTGTAGAGGTCGAACAGGTGCAGATTTTCTCGCAGAAAAAAACACTATGTAAGACTCGGTTATTCCTCAGACGGTTTGCGGACGACTCTGGTGTTGTTGGTCTTGATAAACCGGTATTAAACAGGTGTTTGCCCTCCCGGAGGGTATAAAACACCCTTAAATCTTTTTGTTTTACATTCGAGATATATTTGTATGGTTTGCGCACGACCTTTAGTAGCACAGCATAACAGATGGGGCAGTGATTGAGGAGGAGGTGGAAGGGGGGAAAATTGGGGTCATTTGGACGGTTACTGGATCGGAAAGTGGAAGAATTAGCTGATGAACGAGTTTCCGTGAGGAATTTAGGTTGGTGGAGGAAGAGCGAGAGGAAAAAACGCATTGATAAATGTGGGGTGTCTGGTGATTATAGAGCGAAAGGAGTAGAACGTGGTTACGAATCAGCAGACGGGGTTTGGAGAAGCAGAAAGAGACGATATATACGAGACTGGTGATCGGAGTCGGACGGAAGAGGGATTTTGTTGCGTGGTGGTGCGATGAGGTTTGCTGATGGTGATTTTATAAGGGAGCTTTGCTGGATTCCATTGACTTGTTGTGGTCGGAAGAGTCGGACAAACGGTAAGCCACACAAGTTGAAGGGATCACGCAACAGAGTTTGTTTTCTTTGGGTTTCTGGAACCTTTCGATTGTCTGTCAGCAAACTTGGTTGATGCGGTTTTCTCCGCAAGTTCCTGATTTCCCCAGATTTTCCCGGAAGAGTCTCGAAAATTTCCAGGGGGTGCTGGAAATTTCCAGGGAGGGCCTGGTGGCACGGGGGAAGCTAAGATCAGAGATTATAAAAGGGGACCTTGTGAACCCATGGAGGGTGTTTTTGTGCTTATCTCTTTCACTAGAGATTCCATAGTTCTGAATATCATCGAGAATTAGTACAATGTCTGCTTACTACGATCCATTCTATAACTTCTTCGAGAACATTAACCAGGAAGTGAACCAGATGAGGTCTATCTTCAATGATCCTTTCTTCCAGACCAGACCATGGTCTGAGAACAACAGGACAGCCAAACGGTTGACTGAGAAGAAGGACAACAACAACAACAACAACAATGAGGAACAACAGCAGGAAAACAAGGTTGTTCCTGCCTCGCAAAAACCCGTTTCTCTGTTTAGCTCCTTCTTTGACGACTCTCTCTTCTCTCCTCCTGTGGACGTTCACGACAACGAGAAGTCTTATGACCTCACTGTGTCGATTCCTGGCACTCCAAAACAGAACGTCACCGTCGATTACAACAAAAATACCGGTGAGTTGATAATTAAGGGAGAAATTCCAGCTCCGTCGAAAGAGGGTAAGGTTTACTCCGAAAGGGCCTATGGAAAGTTTTCCAGAGTTCTAAAACTGCCTGCCCAGATCGACGGAGACAAGATCTCTGCCAAGTTCGAAAACGGAGTCTTGCACTTGAACGTTCCGAAGGTTGAAGGAGGAGAAAACCTTCATAGGATTGAAATCAGCTCCTCCGAAAACTGGGAGCAGAATGAGTGATTTAATTAAATTATGACAAGTTTATTTTTGATGAATATTAGGAAATTTATATTATCAAGTTGTGAATATGTTTGAGATATATTGGATATTGAGCATGGCTCGAGTAGTGAGAGTGTGAGTCAGCAGTTATTTGGTGGCCATATCTCTGAGAGTTCCAGTGCAGTAGTTGGGTTCTCGAACATTACAACAAATATTATGTAGTACTGCTACGTCTTCTGGCAAGAGGTTACCCGGTCAGACGTCATGATTGCGGAACAAATGCAGGCGACAAGAAAACGTCTTCGATAAAACGGGATGAAAACAGAAGACAAAGAGCAGTTTTTTGCGATCTTTTTGTGTCTCTAAACGCTTTCATCTGTCTCACTGGGTCTACACACTCTGCTGAGCAGAAAACCAGGTTTTTTCACTCGAATTCTGACTCAAAAAACATGTCCAATAGCCGTAAGAAGACAGTCCTCAAAGTGATCATTTTGGGAGACTCTGGGGTCGGAAAGACTTCTCTGATGCAACAATTCATCAACGGAAAGTTCTCACAGCAATATAAGGCCACGATCGGGGCGGATTTTCTCCCAAAAGATTTGGTCATTGACGATAAGCAGGTGACGATGCAAATATGGGACACTGCGGGCCAAGAGAGGTTCCAGAGTCTGGGAGTCGCCTTCTACCGTGGTTCAGACTGCTGTGTGCTTGTGTACGATGTGACAAACACCAAATCTTTCGACAATTTGCAGAGCTGGAGGGATGAGTTTCTGATACAAGCCAATGTCAAGGACCCTGACAACTTCCCGTTTGTAGTGATTGGGAACAAGATTGATGTGGAGGAAAGCAAACGGTTGATCAGCTCGAAGAAGGCACAGGCGTTGTGTGCTAGTCTGGGGAATCTGCCGTATTTCGAGACCAGTGCCAAGGAGGCTGTGAATGTGGAGCAGGCGTTTGATGTGGTGGCCAGAAACGCGCTGCAGCAGGAGGAAAGCCTGGAGTTCAGCGACGATTACACGGATGCTGTGAACATACACGTGGACGGCGACGCTTACGGCTCGTGTGGTTGTTGAAGTAGGTAGGTATTGCTATAAGTTTCGATTTCCGATAACGCAAGCGTAGGGTTGTCTGGACACTGCGAGAGGCGTAACTGCCGGGGTGCAGTGGCCGACATGACCGGAGAAGTGTACTGGAGGTGTATTGGGAGTGTATTGAGTACTTGATGGAAGACATTCAGTCCCCTTCTGTGCACCTACTTCTCCGTACCAGCCTCAAATGGGGCTGGTGACAGAAGATTCTGGAACACCGCCACATAATGCATCCGTGCACCGACAAAATCCCCCTCTCTGAGGGAATAATTTGTGTCTGGAAATAAATGTCTTGTTTGTCTTGTTTGCCTTCTTCTTTGTTGTTTGCCTCTGTTGAGATCACCGGAAGATGTCTACTCTGTCCGAGAACAGACCTTTTAAAGGCGTGAACCTCAATGTGACTCTGGCGTGTCCGGAGTGCAAGGTTTATCCGCCAGAGCTGTTGGAAAGACACAGTGAGGGGGACATTGTGTGTGCCCTTTGTGGTCTTGTTCTTTGTTCCCGGATCATCGACACCCGGTCGGAGTGGAGAACGTTCAACAACGATGAACAGAACGGAGACGACCCGTCGCGTGTGGGAGAGGCCACGAACTCGATTCTGGAGTCGGACCAGCTGTCGACGGTGATTGCAGCAGGCAACGACGGAGGCAGAGTTTCCCGCGAGCTCAACAGGACTCAGGGACGGTCTCTGGTGGACAGGAAAGACATCGCTCTACAGGCGGCGTACGCAAAGATCTCCCAGATGTGTGACGGATACCAGTTGCCAAAGGTGGTCCAGGATGGGTCCAAAGAGGTGTATCGACTGGTGTACGAGAATCGATTGCTCCGGGGAAAGTCTCAGGAGAGCATCATGGCAGGAGCTATCTTTATGGGATGTCGTCAGGCCAGCGTTTCGCGTACCTTCAGAGAGATCTGGGCTCTGACCAACGTTTCCCGAAAGGAGATCGGCAGGGTCTTTAAAATCATGAAGGCAATCATCCAGAGAAAGAACGCAGAACAAGGAGGAACAATCACTTATCAGAATAACACCATGTCCACCACTCAGACCAGTCCAGAAGATCTGGTGGGCAGATCGTGCTCCCATCTGGGTCTCAGTCCTCAGATCACTAGCGCAGCACAGCAGATAGCCCGCAAATTGAAAGATCTAGGAGTGCTAGAAGGACGGTCTCCAACAACTATTGCGGCGACCGTGATATATTTTGCAACAGCACTCTTCAAACAGCAGATCCCGCTCTCTAAAATATCTGAAAAAACAGGTGTCTCGGAGGGAACCATCAAATCCTCATACAAGTCGCTCTATACCGCAAGAGAACAACTGGCCGACCAGGCATGGCTTGATTCTGGTAAGGCAGACCTCTCCATCATCCCAAAGAGTTGAGCACAACTCTCCCTATTAATGAAACAGGCTTCCACTGAAGGCCCTTAACGAAATCATCCTTATAGAACATTTCCTGACAGGAATACTCATTGATCCAGAATATTCAACACGAAAAGTTGGTAATAGAAACTATGGACAAGCTTTATATATAGGTTTGAAAACAGCTCGATGCACCCCTGCTTTCTTATTTTTCTTTATTCTTCTTTTGATAATCCTCGATCAATTGTCTTTGCAACTGAGGAGCGGCCGGCTGATATTCCTTGAACTCCATTGTGAACTCTCCCTTACCCTGAGTGACAGCTCTGAGACTCGATGCGATACCAAAAAGGTTGTTAAGCGAACAGAAGGACGTGATGGTGAACTCATCAGCATTGTTTTCGGTGTCTTGAATGATACCTTGCAATTTGTTCACCAGACCAATGACACTTCCTTGGAACTCGATAGGAGCAGTGATCACAACGTTCATGATTGGCTCCAAAACCACAGGGCTGGCTTTCAAAAAGGCTTGTTTGAAAGCGAATTGGGTTGCAGTTCTGAACGCCATTTCGGAAGAATCAACAACGTGCGTGGCACCATCGTTCACCACCATATGGACTCCCAAGACTCTCGAGCCTGTGAGTGGTCCTTTTTCGCAGCAATCTTCAAACCCTTTCTGACAGGCTAGCAAGAATTTCTCAGAAATCTTTCCACCGACAACCTTGGTTTGGAAATGATTGCGGAACTTGATGTCTTCGCCAGGGATAGCGCTGATCTCCTCCACGTCGCTCAGAACAGTGGCCTGCATTTCACCCATAACTTTGGCGAACTGACCGGCACCTCCAGACTGTTTCTTGTGGGTGTAGTCGAATGGAGAAGCACCGAGGATCGATTCTCTGTAAGACACTCTTGGACGTCCAACAGTACAATCCACGTTGTACTCTCTTTTCATTCTCTCCACATAGATTTCCAAGTGCAACTCTCCCATTCCGCTGATGATGGTCTCCTTGGAGTCTGAATCGTAATGAACACGGAAAGTTGGGTCTTCTTTTTGGAATCGGTTCACCGCTTTGGAGAAGTTGGCAGCATCTTTAGTCTTAGGTGTGATGGACAGCGAAACAACAGCATCTGGAACAAACATTGACGACATTGAATAGTCAACAGATCCGTCAGTGAATGTGTCTCCTGAGGCACAATCAATTCCAAAAGTGGCACAGATTTCCCCTGCTCCAATCTCTTCAGCGTCCTCCATATCATTCGAATGCATACGCACCAACCGTGCAACCTTCACTTTCTTTCCAGTCTTGACATGGGTGATCATCTGGCCCTTCTTGAGTTTTCCCTGGTAGACACGCAGATAAGTGAGTTGTCCGTATTTTCCTTCTTCGAGTTTGAATGCCAAAACAACAGTTGGCTCGCTGGCAGCAGGAATCAGGTTCACAGATTGTTCTCCCTTGGAAATGTCAAGAGCTGTGTTGAGAACCTCAGATGGGTTAGGGAGGTAATCCACGACGGCATCCAAGACAGATTGGATACCTTTGTTAGCGAGAGCAGATCCCATCAAGACAGGAGTGAATTTTCTGGCAATGGTGGATCTCCTGATAGCTGCTTTGATCTGCTCCACAGAAGGTTCGATCTCTTCAATGAAACATTCGGCAATCTCGTCATCGACATCGGCCAAGATTTCAACTAAAGCAGCTCTTTTCTCCTCAACAAGGTCCTTCAGTTCTGGTGGAACCTCGCTGGTGACTCTCAGTTTCTCTCCCTGGGAGCCCTCAAAGTAGACTGATTGTCTGTCGATGATATTGACTACTCCAGAAAGGTCTTTCTCAGCGCCAATAGGAACCTGGATCGCAGCAGCAGCAATTTTGAGCTTGGTGTTAATCTGCTCGATTGCCCTCCATGGATTGGCACCCATTCTGTCCATCTTGTTGATGAAAGTGATACGAGGCACGTTGTACCTCTTCATTTGACGGTCGACTGTAACGGTCTGAGATTGCACACCGGAAACAGCACAGACAACCAACACAGCACCATCTAGAACTCTCAAAGCTCTTTCCACTTCGATGGTGAAGTCTATATGCCCTGGAGTGTCAATCAGGTTGAAATGAAACTGGCTATCGTCTTTATCCCAAGAACAGTATGTAGCGGCAGACTGAATAGTGATACCTTTTTCTCTTTCAAGATCCATATGATCCATTTTGGCTCCAACTCCATCACGGCCCCTCACGTCGTGAATCGCCTTGATTCTACCGGTGTAGAACAAAACCCTCTCTGTAAATGTGGTTTTACCTGAGTCGATATGTGCCGAGATACCGATATTTCTCATTTTTCCCAGCCTGTGGACATCATCATCTGTCAAAGCACCAGACAGCTCGTCCAGAATGACCTTCTCCTCCTCATACGAGCGCGAAACAATGCTTTTGTGGAACATTCGGACACCATTACAGCTGTTCATAAACAAGGCAGGCTTTGAGAGCCTGCTTGGAATCGCAGGAGAAAGATGCCTGAGTCCAGAATGTTGAAAAACCTTCCGTAAAAGCATTTCCGTTTATCCGCACAGCTTTCAACAGATGATCCGACGGGAACTCCTTGTTATCAATGTCGAACAGTTCCTTTTGGTTATCTGATGCCGATTAGAATTTGATGAAAAATTGAAAATTTTTATTCCTCCCCGCTTTGCGGCTCAGATCTTCAACAGCCTTGTATCTCTTTACGAAAGAGTGTAGACATACACCATCACACCGTAGAGATAGTGGAAAAAGCTGAAGATAATGGTATTGATCACCAGTCCACTGATATTGAGAAGAGCTGTAAAAGTCTCATCTCTGTTGGCGTTCCAGTCGTCGTTTGTAGCACTGTTGGGAACGGCAACTGTACCAGCACTGGAACTAGCCCCATACCCAGAACCAAGGCCCACTGAAGATCCAGCATCCAAAGCCCCCGCTATGGCAGTAGAGCTCTGTGGAGGAGAAGTATAGCTGCTCAATTCGATATCTCCGTTGGTTATGGTGTTAAATATCCTGTTTATCGCCTGCTGGATCAGAAAATTGATCACGTAGTATATCAGATAATGCACCATACAGTGGACAATGATGAGACCGAATGCGAATCGACATTTCCCAACAAGCTCCTGATTTTGGTGGTCATCGTAGTCATTATCGGCCTCCTGGATTATACCTTTGGTTCCGTTGAAGAGCGTTTCTATGGGCAACGGTCTTAGCCTTGCGTTTTCTGTGGACATTGCAGAGCAAGAAGAGGGGCTGAATTGGATAACCATATCATTTCGCTCATAGTCCTGAACTATCTGATGCTCAGGTGCAAGTGCAGGGCCATATTCTTTGCTTGATCGGGTCTTGTAGTTGCACACCAGATAAAGCGTCCAATACAGAACGAGATGCAGAACGAGAAGCGAGAGGAACGAGATGGCAATGATTCCAAAATTCACCATTTTCAGCTGCACCAGTAACACAAACTCACTCACGTTTCTTTGAATCTGTCGGTATAACTCCATTTTTTCCATCACCACGGAAGGCTCCAGTTCTTCAGTCTCCGAAAACAGGGAGATTTGTGTTCCATTGAACCCGAATAGAAACAAATAATTGGAGATGAGCCGGATATTGCTCAAGTTATCACTTTTATGAGACGATTTCTCACTTCCTGCTCCAAGTCGCAGCAGATCAGGCAGTCTCCACAAAGAGAATGCAAAGTTCACCTCCTCGAACCTCGAGTCGGGCAGATATGTGTTCGCCATGTACGTCTTGTCGCTGAAAATAAGACCCTGGGCTCGACATTTGAACAGACTGAAACCATATTCACACATCAGAGAAAGAGATCCATTTTCGATGAAAGTGGGCCCAACATAAACAAGGTCTAATTTAGGAAAAGGGGGATACAGATAAAAATCATCAGTCATTTCTATCGTCCCCTCATCCAGACTGTTGACAATGTTGGACAGCTTCACAGATAATAGAGAATGCTGCTCAAGATCAGAATTCCATTGGAAAAAACGGTAGGTCTCCATATTCACCTTGAACTCTGGTAGTTTGAATTTGTTGGTAAACAAATACATTTCTTGCAAATAGTCAGTGTAAATCAAAAGCGAAGCAAAAAAAGTGAACAATATGGTGAGTAGGACTCTTGTGAATACAAAATGGCTCACAATCATCGCTGTCAAGAAGCAAAGAGACCCTCCTGGATGCTGATAATAAGAAACAAAAAGCGCTGAACAACAAAAGAGGATCTTTTTTTTAATTTGATCCCTCTTCATCTTCTAACGAGATTACATAATCAACAGAATATCAGTCGTAATATTAGAGCAGGAAGCCTATGGACGGGTGGATTAGATCGGATAGAACACCACGCCAGCTGAGGAGCCTGTGACAACAGAAGGTCTCGAGCCTACATGGCCCACGCAGAGCCAGTTGGTGGTGGAGGCGATGGACATTGTTTTGAAGTTGAAAATGTCACCTGTTTCGATCTTCTTGAACAATTCAATCTCCTTTGTATTTTCAGAGGCGCCTGTTCCGAGTTTTCGGGAGACATAGAAGATTGAGTCGTCGTCACTGGAATAGCCAAGTTCAGAAGACTCGGACAGAGGCTTGGTTGGGACAGATTTCAGGATGGAAGGATCCGAAATATCCATCAAAACCAGACCCGTAGTCAGTTGGAGTAGCAAATATTTGGACGTGAGCAAATGATTCTTGGAGCTGGAGAGAGGAATGACCTTCGTAACTTCGTCTTGCGGTGCCGAGTCGTCTGTACTCCCGGCCAGAAAACTTCTTCTAGAAGTGTTTTGTAAAATGAGAGAGGTTGACGAGAGAATTCCAATGTTATAATTTTTGGTTTGCAAAAACTTCGAAACCAAGAGTGTCCCGTTGGTGTTGTAGTTGGTAGTGAACAGAGGTAACAGTCTTTTATCTTCCAGCTCGATCTCAACCATCTCTATGCTGGTTTCAAGTGTAATGAGTAATCTGTTCCCTGATATATCGACTGTTCTTATTTGTTGGTCGTACTCGTGAGATATTAAGGGAGTGAATGCCTCTACTGCATTGTCGGTCGAGTAGACAAGAATCTGTCTGTTGGAAATCACCACAATGTATTTGTCATTTGATAACAAATCAGAAATAGTGTTGATGTGCGAAGGAAGATTAATTGTCAACTTCAGCAGTCTTTGGGAGTCTGTGGTTGTCCAGATTTTGATGAGATTGCGTTCAGAGATATAGCTCAAGAGCAAATGATTGGTGATTCTACATTTGCTGGGTGTGAATATTGTGTGGATGGCGAATGAGGATTCATCAAAAACAGTCTTGTCCGGACTGGAAGTTGGCGATTTCCGTAAAATGTTGGCTAGTTTTTTCTTCTGTGCTTTTTCGTACTCTAGTTCCGAATCCTCTCCCGTGACTGTTTCAGTATCACTCGGCTCTCCAGATGCTTCCGAGTCGTCATTATTTGCCGCTTTCGACCTGAATGGTGGAGCAAGAGAAATAGACATATCCACATATCCATTATCGTCCGAGTCGTCCAAATGCAAGCTGTTTATGTCTCTAGTGAGCGGAGTACTGGAACGGTGAGGAGTCGAAAGCGTATGTGGGTCAATGAACAGGTCACTGGTCTCTTCCTTGGTCAGATGTAGAGGATCAGTCAGTTCTAAGGTTGGAGTCTTTAGCATGTACAAGATCTCGCTTGTGGCAGACCTGAGGAACTGTCTTGCCTTCACCAGTTTCGTCACATCAATGGTTTTGATATCCAACAATCCCTCATCATCGGCTGGCAAGGAAGAAGAGCTGGAGCCCACTCCATTGGACCCATTGGCTCCGTTTCGACTCCTGCTCTTCAAACCAGACCCTGTTAGACTCTTTAGCAAACTAGACTCGTTACTTGGCCCGTTCGACTCCTGTTTCGATGTGTAACTCTCTAACTTCTTCTCAAGCTCGTCCACTCTCGAAACCAACTTCTCGTTTTGCAATCTTAATGTGTTTCTCTCGCTTTCCAACTCCACAATCCTGAGCTTCAATGATGATTTCTCCAGATCACCAAGTATTCGGTTTTTCTCCACCAACGTGAACTGTGATTGCAGGTATTGCATGATCCCAGGAAGAGTATACTGTTGTGCTTGGCTGTTTGAGATTCCACGTTGCTGGTTGGAAAGACTCCCATTGCTGCTGTTTGCATTTGCCCCTCCGCTCGGATGTCCTTGTTCCATGATTTGCGATGCCAATCGGTCGAATCAAACCAACTTAACGATAACTCGCGGTTCCTCTACACAGGAACACCCTTTGCACCGTCTGTCACCTGCAGAAGTGTACTGGATCGTCTACCAGGCTCTGCTTTCCGTCTCGTGTTGTCTTCAAAACTTCATTTTTGCCGTTTTTCTCAGATGGGGAACAAGGTAAGATTACGTCAGCACTTACACTATATGCTCTGATCTCGGAGCTTCACTTTGAAGACGTCTCTGGACGTGATGCTATATACAGGAACAGCGATCGAGGGAGGACTCAAGACAGCCCCTCTGGCTGGAAAAAAAGAGCTGCTTTCTGAAACGATTCAGTGTTTTTTGACAGGTCGAAAACTGGGGTCCGGTAACTGTCCCACTTCAGCTGGTCGAAGACTTCATCTGTGGCTTGTAGCTCCTCTTGGGTGAATTGATCCAGACTTGTGCCGTCTGTTATTCTCTCCTTATAGAGGGCGTTCAGTTTCTGAGTATCTGAGCGTGAAAGAATCGAATTTGAAGCAGTAATTTTGGACTCCAAGAAAAATCTTCGTACCAGGACAGACCAGTTGACATATAGAGGGATCTGTTCCATGGCCAGAAGCAAATGATAGTAACATGTGTGAACTTTTTGGAAATCGTAATGGATATAGAAATGATTTATGATGGCAATAGCGTTGTATATCTCTCCCTTTTGGCAAAAATAACTGACGAATTCTAGCAAGGTGCTTGGAAGTGGAGTCACCTCGTTATTGGGATCAAAGTTTTTATGGACTAAATTCCAAGCTTTGTCGGGTCCGGAGTGGTCCAAGAAGATATGCACAAAAGAAGTGATGAGCTTGGAATGGAGAGGAATTTTGTGCTTAACGATGTCTCCAAATACTTTAGTAGGAGACTGACCTTCTTGTGAGTATTTGTAGAGAACCAATTGACTTGCAATTGGTTCTATTGGAGCATTTATCTTTTGAATTATATCCAAAACTGACTTTTTCTGCGTGTCCACACACAAGAAGACAATATAGCAAGTCGTGTAGGATGGAGAGATTCTTCTTTGTCGCATTTCTCTCAGATATTTGGCGATGATTTGATACTTTTCCTTCTTTTTAGAGGTTATCATTGGCTGTAATAGAAAGTTGTAAGTTTCTGTGTTCCGAGGAATTCCTTGTTCATCCATCTTTTTGAAAAAGTGTGTGATGGAATGAAACTGGTGATTGAGTGCAAAAAACCACAGCATTTTGTTGAAGGAATTGACATCATTTAACAGAGCTGATTCTGCAATTTTATTGTACGATTCGGTAAGATGAACAGCATTCGTTGGATATCTTCTTGTTTTGACTTTGCTGAGTTCATTCACATATGATACCAAGGATTCTTGGCCTAGTTTCTGTGGTGGAAAAGGAACTTCTGTTTCAGTTGGAACCTGATGCAACTCCAGCCACTGATTATTACCTGGAACCACCTGAAAGCTGTCCATTTCGTTGTCTTTTTGACACAATTTTCGAAACTGGCGAATAACCTCAAACTCAGAATTAGTACTCAAGTCTTTAGAAGAGTAGTATGGACTCCTTTGCATCAGTTCTTTCAGTTTTTTGCTAACATTTCCAGACTTTTTATTCTTTCTGAGACATTTACAGGAGTGAAAAGTCCTCAATCCCACCCCCGGACGAACCTCCCTGACAAGCAAGTTGGCAACTCGAGACCAGATCATCATTCTGGTCCCCTTTTGGTGATCAACAACACTGTCACAGCAGTCGGAATCAGCACTTTCCTTTCTCCAAAACTGTCAAAACTCAAATAACTTAAGGAAGCCAGAAATTTTTAATGGCTGTGCCAGGAGGGTCATGTGACGTTCTTGAAGACGCGTTGATCTCAAAAATACCTGTTCCTTCCTGGGGGTATTGAGCAAGCTAAAGCGACCTTTTTTGTCTTCTGAAATGACCAAAGATAGCATCCTTGTTGAGACAAAGCCCGACCAGCTACGACTTTTTTTGTTGCCCGGAGAAACGGTTTCCAAAACGTTTAAAACAGCCTTTCTAAAAGGCCCTTCTTCGAATCAATTATCCGAGTATCTTGTCAATGAATCCACACTTTACGATATCAACAAGGTGAATTTCGTCGACTCACACAACAGAAAACAAAAGCTGACAAAGTCTAATGAGCCATTGAAGTCGATTCTTCTCACAGGACTCGATGTCGATGGGGTAATTATGGGCCAGACTCCAGAGCTCTGGATAGCCACTAAATTCGACGTTGTCTATCTATTACTGGACTTTTTCGTCGACTACATGGACAAAGAGACTGTTAGATTAATGACTTACGATGTCCTAGAAGAACTTTTCGAGTCCACGGAGGCCTTGGGACCATTGATGAGCGAGAACGTTGACTTGAAAGGACCGTTGGAGCAGATCTGTGAAGTTGTTGAAGAAAATGAAGAACAATTTTTCAGGCCTTCCAGAGACAAAATCAACTCTCTACTAAGATCCAAAGTAGAAAACATCCTTTCCAAGTTCCCACAATCGCTCAATTCTGTGATCTTGAAAAAGTTGACTCTTCCATCGTTGAAACCACCACAAGAAGCCGTCAAAGTCAACCAGATCGAATACGCAATCGACCTGCTCTCCTCTTACGTGAAAAAATTTCATTTGGATGAGCTCAGGAAAGAATACAGTATGGAACCTCTTCAAAAGTATCTGTCTGAATACCGAAAAGTGGAGGAGATGAACTCCATTGCCGAAGAAAATTTGAATAATCTCAACAATTATCTGGCACCAACGGACCCCAATAACGGCTCCAAGAAACGGAAAGTCGAAGTAAAAAAGAAGGAAGTGAAGAAAGTGGCAGTTGGTAAGGGTGCACTGGACGTTTTTTTCAAAAAGCCCAAGAAATAGGACCGCAATTGTTGTATGTACAGTTAACAGAATCATGGAGTCGTTTCTCGGTCCTTGTTGGATGCTCCTGGGGTGTTTTCAGCATTCAATGCCTCTCTTGCCAGCTCGGAATTGTTCAGCTTGTTGTAAATGTTCATACCACTGGCCACCAGTTTAGGGAAATTATCTAAACTGGCAGGAAGAATCACTGTGTTGCTCTCTTTGGCCAACTTACCAAATGCCTCGACATACTTCTCAGTAACACTCAAAGAGACTGCGTCCCTTCCATTTGGAGTGCTCTGGATGGCCTGTGCGACCAATTTGATTGATTCAGCTGTGGCCTTGGCTCTTAACAAGATGGCATCAGCCTCTCCCTTAGCCAGGTTGATTCTTTTGCTCATCTCAGCCTCCGATTTCAAAATCTCTGTCTGTTTGTGGGCTTCGCTGATATTGATTTCACTGGCCTTCAGTCCCTCCGACTCCAAAATGTTAGCTCTTTTCTGTCTCTCCTTCTCCACCACCTGGTTCATCGAACCAACAACGTTAAGCGGTGGTCTGATATCCCTGATCTCGTATCTGAGCACCTCAATACCCCAATCTTTGGCAGCCTCGTTGATCGAAGTCGTTATGTTGAGATTCAAGGCTGTTCTTTCCCTCAACACAAGGTCCAGAGACAATTGTCCAATCTCAGATCTCATTGTGGTCTGTGCTAGCTGGATAATGGCATATTGAGCATCTTCTACTCCATACGAAGCCTTGTAGGCATCTACCACCTTGTAGTACAAGACTCCGTCCATCTCCAAGGTCACGTTATCAAGAGTGATTGTATTCTGAGAAGGAACCTCGATGGCCACCTCTTTCAAAGACTGGACGTACTGGATCTTGTCCAAAAAGGGAATTAGAATGGCTAGACCCGGTTTCAGAATCTTATTGAACTTTCCCATTCTCTCCACGATCCACGCGGTTTGCTGAGGAACAAACCGGATCACAGTGTTTGATGGAAGTCTCGACCTGTTGAAGAAGTTCAGGTTATTTGACCCTGTGTATGCTCTAGCAGAGCCCATCATCCAGGCCAATCTCTGGCCCGAGAAGGGTATCTTTGCCACCGGTCTAAATACCAACATTGGAGAGACTTCTGTAGCGATACGGGTAACTTTGGAAGCGGGAATCCAACCTGGATGTTTTCTGAGGATAACAGGGCCCCAACACGTTTGTTGAATGGGTCTGAGCAGACAACAAGGTGGACTCGTCTGACAAAGACCTTCCTGAGGTAGCTAGCTGGTGTGACAGGGAGTAGGAGGCCGGGTAACCAAGAGCAGAAAACACAGGTTCTCACATACGCATCTCTACACCGCGAAAAGAAGAGGATAAAATATATTTTGTATGGGACATAGAGTTCATGTTGGATATCAAGGAACAGTAGACCGACTGGCCCGTCTTCCATCATGGCACGCGACTATGACATCTCCAACAACGAGAAGGAGTTTGTTCTGGATGTGCTGAAGCAGAATTTGCGACTTGACGGGCGCAAATTACTGCAGATGAGAGACGTTGAGATCGAAATCGACAAGGAGGAGTATGGATATGTGGAGTGTCGGCTTGGAAAGACGGCTGTGGCGTGTCGTATCAGCGCTGAGATTACAAGACCGTACGAGGAGCGTCCATTTGAAGGGATATTTCAAATCAGTACGGAAATTTCGCCGCTTTGCTCGCCATTTTTCGAAGGAGGACTCACTTCTGGGTCTCGTCAGTCTGACGATGAGGTGTTGATCAGCCGGCTTATTGAGAAGGCAGTTCGTCGATCGGGTGCCCTGGATCTCGAGAGTCTGTGTATAGTTGCTGGGTCGAAATGTTGGTCGATAAGGGCGGATCTACAATTTCTTAACTACGACGGAAATCTGATAGACATTTCTTCGATAGCGGTGATTGTTGCTTTGCTTCACTTCCGCAAGCCTGACGTGGAAATCGAGGGAGAAGATGTGATTGTATTCAGTTCAGATCAACGACAGCCGGTTGCTCTTTCGATATTGCACATTCCGATCTGTTTGACGTTCCAATTCTACAATCCAAATGACGAGGAAGAAAACATCAAAGGAGAGCTCAACAACGAGCTCATTCTACTGGATGCCTGTCTTTTAGAAGAGCTTCTGAGTCTTGGATCGATGACGTTGACGCTCAACAAAAACAGAGAGCTTTGTCAGATGGTGAAGAGCGGAGGACTCAATATTGATGCCAATCTGATCATGAAATGCTGTTTGTTGGCCTCCAAACAGGTTGAAGAGCTCACAGATAAAATAACCACAGTTCTTAAAAAGGACGCACAAACCAGACACAGGGAATCAGATAAAGAGCTTCAGGTTGTTAACGATAGATGAAATAAACATTGTAGTATCTATTTGAAAAAGGCCTAAATATTAAATCACAGACTAATCTCTTCTTTGCCAATTGATCTCGGCAGGCTCCTCTGGAAGCGTCACCATCGATTGATAGTCCACCTTGGGACAAATACTGGTCCACTTGAACGTCTGGACGTACGTGACAAGAAGAGTTCCCAGCTGAGTGTATGCAAATTGCTCTCCAATGCATCTGTGTCTTCCTCCACCGAAAGGAAGGTAAGGAGAAGAGACTCCCTTGGTGATTTTTCCAAACCCGTAATCGACAGTATCGTTTGCCTGGCTGGCAGGCTGGCCTGCCTGGGCTCCTCCTCCAGAACCTCCGATGTTGTCCCATCTGTGAGGCTCAAACTTGCTTGCGTTCGGGAAGTATTTTTCGTTGGTCATGGCAAATCCAGGGGAGGCCAAGACGTAGTGGCCCTTAGGAACCACCATTTTCGAGTCTGGAACTGGCAATGGGTTCAACACTTTTCTGAAGATCGAATGCAGAGGCATGTGCAATCTCAAAGTCTCTTTGATGGTGTTAATCACCAAAGGAAGGTTCTGGAGATCCCCGTAGGTAACCTCTTTTCTGTCTCCGAGAACAGACTTGATTTCCCGGTACAAATCTTCCTGTAGATCTGGTCTTTCTCCCAAATGAAGCAGGAACCAAGATGAGGTAGAAGCAGAGGTGTGTTGACCACCCATAAGAACACCAATAAGGAGATTGGCAATCTCTCTGTCGGTCATGGAAGTTCCGTCCTTGTATTTGGAGTTCTTCATAAGCGCATCAATGAGATCTCTGTCGCTGATATCGTTTTCCTTCTTCCTCTTGTTGATGAGAGACAGATATGTGTTGGCAATGGTGTTGTGGGCATTATCTCTCTTTCTGTAGTGGGGAAGAGGAAGGTTAGGGAAAACAAAGTTGATAGGTGTGAAACCTCTGTCCAGGTCGGTGTAGAGCTGTGCGAAACCAGTGTTGAGCATGTTTCTGAGCTCCTTACCGAGCAGACTTCTGGAAGCTGTGAAGATGGTGATTTCAGGCTGCGATTTCAAAACGTTGGCCGTTCCCTCCTGTCCCTGGAATTGGGAGTCTGACTTGAAGTAGTTGAGGATCTCTTCTCTGATGAGAGGAACGTACTTGATGAAGGAATCTTTGGTGAGAGCCACTTTGGCAAACTTCTTTTGTTCCATGAGTTTCCAGTTTGGACAGTCGTAGATGACACCTTTTCCGAACACTGGGGTGGTGAGATGAGTGTACGCATCCTCTGCCGACACGTCAGACAACTTGGCGTTGAGGATGAACTCGTGGCCCTTTGGACCCAGATACACGGTCATCACCTTGCCCAGGAGCAGGAACGAGAAACAGTCGCCATATTTCTGCTGGCATTTTCCGAAGAATTCGTAGGGCTGCATTCCGTAGGGCACAGCAGAGCCGAGCCAAGGAATCCAGTAGAACACAAGAGGCACACGGTTGTTTCTGAGCGAGTAGAGCAGCTGCCAGACAATGGAATAAACAAATGGAGTCACCAGCAAGAGGGAGGTTTTCTGGCCAATGCTGAGACTCCATAAGAAGGCTGCTGTTTGCAGCGAAAGCGTCTGGATCTCTTCAGTGATTTCTTCAAGAACAGGCATGTTGGTCTTGGAAGCGATGGAAGGAAAACACAAACGTGGACCACGAAGAACAGAGAAAAAAGGTCTTCTTATACTGAGAAATCGTATGTCTTGTTTGATTATTTATACGAGCTGAGCGAGAAAATGGTGTCATTTGAGAAAAAAAATTGGCGGCCCAAAATTGCGCCTGGTAGCCCAGATTTTGCCTGGTGGGTGTGAAAAAGTGCCTGGTGGACTGTGCAAGGGGACTGCCAGCCCGCGAAACTCAAAATCTACCGGGAGTCTTCCCTCGAGGCCCTTGAAAGAGGGTCTCCACGAGGACCAGAACATCCACTCTCTTGCTACACAGACGGCTTAAAACAGCAGATTCCTACACGTGTCAACACGTTTCAACAAATCTATCATTATGTACAAATTCCTCCAAGTACCGTATGTAACTGGTCAGTACTCCCCCTATTATTTACTTTCCCCATCAGTTTCCAGTAGTGGTTCTGTGTTGCTCGAGCGAACGCAACGGAATCTCCTCCTCAGGAACCTTGACGGCCCGACCAACCTGTATCAGGTCCTTCATGATCTCGTCTGAGTGTCGATACTTGCACTCGACTGTCTGTTGTTCCCCATTGGCAAACACCACCTTCAAAACACTAGGACATTGTCGCTGTTCCTCGGGCGTAGGACATTCCACCCGCTGGACCTGGATCTCCAGACCAGGATTGTGAAAACTGACTGTGCGTAGATGTAATTTCCAGAACTTCCGGGCTCCCATGTGGCCATCTGAGTTGCGATTCTTGAACACAAGCTGTAGTTTAGCCACCTCAGGAAACTTGTAGGCTGAGTTGGGCCAGTTGGCAATGTTGTTCAGGTTCGCAAACTGCTTCAGCACCCGACTTGAAGGCAGGTCTTTCAAAAACAGCGGTCTCGACATGCTCGCTGGACTTGGAAGAGGTTTGATATGGCTAACACCAGAAAGATACAAAGAACTTTCACAGACTATAGAGAAGCTCTAGCAAAGATCTGAAAAATTTTATTCCATGAGGGTGAAAAATTAGACATAAT
The DNA here is from genome assembly GCA_030561785.1 of Ogataea ortonii. Taxonomy (NCBI): domain Eukaryota; kingdom Fungi; phylum Ascomycota; class Pichiomycetes; order Pichiales; family Pichiaceae; genus Ogataea; species Ogataea ortonii. The sequence continues at coordinate 72,225 of JAKTYE010000008.1, forward strand.
TAAGTCTCGTCTATCCAGCCAAAAATATAGTAGATGGCTCCTCAGGATAGCAAAAATGGACTGTACAAGTCCCAATGAACAACCCTGTTCTTTTTCAGAGGAAAAAAAGAACCACTGCCCGTGATAATCAACATTTATCTCTACTGATGTCCCGTTCTCCCTCTCATAATCCCCTAAATCTACAGTAAATACACAGAAAGCCAAAACAGATTGACACAAAGACCCAACGAGAACTCGTGCCAGTCTGATTTCCCCTCTGGTTCTCCACAAAGTCCGCAACTTGTAACTTGCAATATGCAACATCCATTCCGTCTATATACACGACATCGCTCCTCACACCACACGCGGAGCAAGAGAAACAATCTTGTTGAAGTTCTTCTTTCTCAGTTCCCTCGCAACAACGCTGCTCACACGGGTCCCAATAGGTTCGTCCTTTTGGTTAATGAGCACACAAGCATTGTCGTCAAACCGCACCACCGTGCCATCTGTTCTCTGTGTTGGGGACTTGGTCCGCACCACAACAGCACGACAAATATCTCCACGTTTCACACGATTCGACGCAGTGGCACCAGTGATCTGGGAAGTCAAAGGTTTGGCCTCTTGCACAACCACCACGATTTTGTCCCCAATTTTAGCGAAATTCTTAGGGTTCTTTCTCAAAACTTTGATACATTCCACCAGCTCGGCACCAGAGTTGTCTATCACCTTCAACAGGGTCTTTAAGTAGATCATCTTGAGCGCTTAGTGGGAGAAAAGGGGGGTTGGAACTAACTAAAAGCTGAGGTCGAAGTGAAAAATTCAAAAAGTAGAACGAGCTCAAATAACATCTCTACACCAAAAAATTAGACGGACCAACAACTTGGGCGACCGTTCAGGCTTCAGAGGCCAGAGGTCGTCCCGTTGGACTCCAGGTTGTTGCAGACAAACAGTATCACTTGCTATGTTTGTGGGAAGAAATGCCAGCCATTACCGAGCTCCGATGTCTGGACTTTCTCATTCGAGTTGGCTGTCGAGGTGAGATATCTGCTAATCTTTCAACTTTTGCGGTCACGGAGCCATTTCAACTTCGATAGCGCTCCATTTGCTTGTCAAACAACTCACCAGAGTGTATAGAGACTGTTTTTCTCCCCTTTTTGCAACAGAAAATGGTCTTCTCGTAGGAGTCGTCTCGGGTCCATTACTCCTCGCACCAATAATAACCCGTGCACCAGATAGTTTACGCGTCTTCAAAATGGAGGCGATGTGCTCTCTGACGTTCTTTAGGTCTCTTTGCTCCTCCTACACAGGGTAACGAGAGAATGGAGTCGATCAGAGTGGATGCAAACCTTGTCACGCAGTTTGGCAAGAAGACAGTTCGTGTTTTGGGGAAATTGGAGTCCAAGACGGGCTCAGGAAGTGCTATTTTGAATGTCAATGGAGCAGTGACTCTTCAATTCCAAGGTCAGCAGTCGCTTTTGGACTCTCTGGAGACTGGAAATTGGTACGAAATCATTGGTCTTGTCGATGACCATGATTATTCGATCAGAGTGATCCAGACGACGAATTTCGGAACCGAAATCAACGAGGCTGCAGTGATCAAGCTGACTGAACTGAGCCACAAGGTTCCCGAACTGTTCTACACGTCCGTTTGATAGTTAGTTGACTTTATATGTTGGAAACGCAGAAAACATGAAAAAACAGAAAAAGTAAACTATGTAGCGTACAGAATGTGCAAATGTGGATGGACAAAGTGATGAACAAAGTGCAGAGAGACTGATCAATGTTAGACATCATTATTAATCGTCCCATCTTCTCTTCTTGAGTCTTCTCAAAGAGCTGTCTAAGGAGGCACTCTGGAGTTTCTCGCTAGGCTCGTACCATCCCAGGACGCTGGGGAATGGAGCAGGAGTGGCGTAGTTGATGAGAGAAGACATTGTGTATGACCATCCGGGTGTCACTGTTGAATACACGTCAGGAGACGCGTGTGCCGAGGTGTAGTAGGTCACAGCGGATGTGGGAAATCGTCTTGACCATGTTGTGGCTGTCACTGTGCTTCCTGGCTGCAGTTGCATAGGAGCGTATTTAGTTCTTCCTGTCTGTTCGGTATATGGGACCGAGAACGAGGCCGATATGTCTGTTGCTGTTGTCGATGCCGAAAGTTCTGGATCAGGAGGATCTCCGGAACCCGAGGCTTCTTCCGTTCCCGTCATTCCCTCCAGCTTGAATCTGTCTGTGTAGTGGATAGTATATCCCGAAGAATAGGTGGCATAGACTTGGATGAAGTAGTTCCCGTCAGTTCCCACGTCCGAATCGATGGAGAACGCATATGAGTAGTTGGACAACGTGGATGCTGAAAATGTCCCGAGAGTTTTCAGAGACTCGATGTCCGTGTCGTTACCTGTACAAAGAGTGAAGGTGTAGTCTTCCGCAGACGTGATGTCTGGATCGGTTCCGTCGTCCTCCCAACTCACTGTCACTGTGGCAGTAGAGTCGGACACCGAGTAGGTCGCGCTGGACGTTGGCTTCGTGATGCTGACGTCTGCCACCACCAGAAGAACATTCATCAACACCAGCAGCACATAGGGAAACAGCATATTGGAGCTTCTAGAAGGCGTATGCAGACGGGAAAAAAAGGGATTCTGGCTCTTTCAGACAGACAAAACCAATCTCAACGCTCTGAAGTTCAGTTTGCAACGCACAACACCTTTTTTGAGCAGTGGTCTGTTTCAAAAGAGCATTTTGGCTTGTTCTTTCTGCTTCTATTCATCAAATCTATTTTTGACTCGCTAAGCCTCGTGCGCGCACGACCAAACCCAGAGGGGTGGAACAAAAACAAGGCAAAAGAAAAAAGTAAACGTGGCGCAGCAAAAAAACGGTTTCATGTGGCACAGTAACATTATCTCTATACACCAGGATCGGAGTCTCTAAACAGCCAACAATTGGCCAATGAACTCTCCAACACGATCACCCTGTCTCATCAGAGTCTCACCAATCAGATAGCCGAAAACCCTGTGTTCTTTGTACGTCTGGATGTCTTTCGCCGAGGAGATTCCGCTCAGAGCCAGCAAAATGATCTTGTCTGACTGGCTCGAGTCTCCAACCAGTTTGTTGAGCTGGGTAGTGGTGTCCAGATCAACGTTGAAATCATGGAGATTACGGTTGTTCACGCCAATCACCAAAGCCCCCACCTCTAAGGCCTGTTGAAGCTCCACCCCGTTGTTAATCTCCACTAGAGGCTCCATTCCGAGACTCCGAGAATACTGAAACAGCTCTTTGAGCAGACTCGAGCTCAGCATTTTGACAATCAGCAACACTGTGTCTGCTCCTGCAAGACGAGCCTCTAGAATCTGGTACTTGTTGAAGATGAACTCCTTCCGTAAAACGCACGGACGATGGGATAGATTTTCCAGAGCCAAACGAGCCATCTTGAGGTCCTCAATGGACCCTTTGAACCAGGTAGGCTCTGTCAAGACAGAAATGGCCGAAACTCCCGACTCTGCATATAACCGGGCCTGTTTGGCAGCATTGGCAGCCAAATCAATGGCTCCTTTGGACGGAGAGGCTCTCTTGATCTCACTGAGAATAGCTGTTTTTTTCTGTCCAATATTCTCGTTCAATCTGTCGTAAAAATTCACCAGTTTCGGTGCCAATCCCAAACTCAGATACGTTTCCAGATCTTCAAATGTTCTTCCGGGAACATCCATTATCTTCTCATAATCCTCTCTTCTTTGCGAGTATATCTTATCCAAAATAGACTCCTTAGAGCTCTCGGAAGAAACTCCTTTCGAATCAGTCTGCTGGCCCCAGTATCCGCCGGTCAAACTCAATATATTCCGGATCATCAGATGTCCTTCCTCTGTCAAAATCGACTCGGGATGGAACTGAACCCCCTCCACTGTGTATTTCTTGTGTCTGACACCCATAATAACCCCGCTGGATGTCCGTGCTGTCACCTCCAAATCGTTCGGTAAAGTCTTCAAACTGCCTGCCAAAGAATGATATCTCGTCACAGCAACACCCTGAGGAACATTTTTGAACGCTCCCTTGTTTTCATGTGTCACCGTGGAAGTCTTTCCGTGAACAATCTCCCCGGCATACTCAACAGCTCCTCCAAAAACCTCGTAGATACACTGTTGGCCCATACAGACTCCAAAAACAGGAATTTTGCCCTTGAAATGGTCTATGACGCTCCGGGAGATCCCAGAATCTGTCTGTGGATGGCCTGGACCAGGAGAAATCACAATCAAGTCTGGATTCAGAGCCTCGATTCCACCGATATCGATCTTGTCATTACGATAGACCTCCACATCGGCCCCCTCTTGACAGAGATACTCGTACAGGTTCCAGGTGAACGAGTCATAGTTGTCCACCATGACAACCTTCTTTGCTTTCGAGTTCTGCGAAGGCATTTCTGAGTCTCTGTGTGTTCCTGTTTGACCGTCCCAGACCTCCAGAGAAGAATCAGTCATCGAATAAATATTTCACTATTTTTGAGAGACTCCAACGGTCGACGGAGATGGAGAAAAAATTCACGTGCATACGATCACATGATCTTACCCACTGTCGATGGATCTGACGAAACGAAGCTTTTCTGTACCGAAACTGGGATCCTGAAGCGGGTGAGCACCTGAATTCCATGTAACTGGTTGAAATCATACCCAATAACATTATAACTATGTAGGATTATTTAATCTGTGATAAACCAATACGTAAATCAGTGTATTCAAAGGAATGATAGACTAAGTAATCATCCCGCTTACAATACAGGCCAACTGTATAGGCGAGTTTCTTCTTGAGCTTTATATCGTCGTAATCTGAAATTTCAACATCATATGCTTTCAGATGTGTGAGGCAATCGTCTCTCTCGAGGAAATCAATATCCTGACATTTATGAATGGCAGGGAGATGATCTATTGAGATTTTTGGATTCAATGAGGGAAGACGTTGTATTGGGATACCCGCATCAGAGAGATCTATATTCTCCAATCTTAGAGATCTGTTCTCTAAGACTTTGAAACGCATTTCCGAAACGGCAATTTGCTGTGTCAAAGTAGCAATGATCTCATTATACCAACGTTGTGCATCGGGACTCTGTGCTTCTTCTTTTGCCCGACAAAGAAGAGCATCTGCAAGGGAAATGAGCCGATTGTATTCCTCATGATCTTCTGGATCTTGCAGCTTCTGACACAAACGGTGAGCTTCCACTCTTGCTTTGAACAGTCCGATTGCTAAAAAGCTTTCATCGGTCGGAGGTTCAAGTCCAAGAGTATTGGCAAAGATTTTCTTCATATCATTGCTACCAGCCATTATATGACCGAGAAGATAGGTTAAATTGGGATAAGGCTTCGGAAAGGAATAGAAGAAGAGAACTAATCCAGAGACGGACAAAGAAAACTCGGAGAAGGAATCATATTGTAGACATTTAGCTGCCCACTGAACAGAACAGAATTTAATAAAGCAGTTTTACAATTTACAGATACTTGATCTGAACAAGCTGAGCAAGCTGGTATGGTAATTGTGCTCTAATCAGACTCAAACTTTGAACAGAAGACCTTTAAAGAAACAGGAGACCGGACTCCACCAACGGTCATAGACAGGAGACTGGACTTTCTCAAATGAGCAAGTCAGCTGACTTGGGTCAGCCGACTACACGTATACAGTGTTAACTAGTACCATTACCTACAAGTAGCCTACTTCCTTCCAGTCACAGTAATCAGTATTTTTGAATTGCCTGTAGAGGGTCATGTTGTCAATACTAAGAAAAAGAGACAGAAAAAGAACCATTTGAAATAAATAAATGAATCAATGAATCATGTCACATGGTAGACCAAGCACAACCAGTAAACTTAGAATCTAGCAAGACCCTTCTCCTCGTAGGTTCCAAGCTTGAAGTTTGGAATGGTCATGTCCAAGTCGGATCCAGAGTATCCCAAGTCCTCAGCAACCAAGGTGGCAGCCTTCTCACCAATGGTCAAGGCGGTCGAATAGGTGTTGCAACCAACATTGTCTGGGCAGATCGACAGGTCGGCCACCTTGAGGTTCTTCACTTCGTACACATTCAATCTTGGGTCAACAACACCACCCTTTGGAGCAATCTTGGAACCCTCTCTTGGAGCCATCGAACAGGTTCCCAGACAGTGCCATGTGGTCTCAGTGTGCTCTTTGATGTAGTTGACAATGGCCTCATCGTCAGCCTCAGAGTAGTCAATGTCACTGAAGTGCTCCACCTGATTCGAGGTCACGTGCAGATCATTCTTCTGGGCTGGCTTTTCAATTGGAACAGTCCAGGAACCGTGGTAAAGGTTGGCAGTATAGTGGTTTGGACCAGCAAAGGCCTTGCAGGTCTCGAGATCCAAGTCCTTAGCACGGGCTGGTGAGTCGACAGGGAAGTGAGGGTGGTGAGAGGTCACCTCTCCGGCAAAGGCCTCCATTCTTCTGGCAGTTTCTCTCGACTTCTTGTAAGACCAAACCATAGGCCACAAGTCTCTCTGATCGTTCAGGAAACCTGGATCAAAGTCTGGGTTGTCGTATGGGTTTGGAGAAACAACATGGACAAATCCTCTGGAGAATGGGTACTCCAAAAAGTGGAACATCGTGAAGAACTTTCCGTTTGGAATCTTGGTGTGGTCACCGAAGAATCCAGAAATCACAGAGTAGTGCATCAGAGGCTTGTCTGGCTTGTTCTCAAAGTAGTCAGCGTATCCCTGTCTGAAGTCCTCGTCTGCAGTGGCCAGTTCCTCCTCGGTTGGTCTGACCTTGACACCAGCCTCGATACCGTTGCTGGTCAAAGGACCGTCCTTGTTGGAGTACCACTGGTCAAAAGCGTTCTTCTGGGCAACAGGGTCACCTCTGACAAAGTCATCAAAGGTTGGAATTTCTGGCTTCGAATAGTATGGGGTGAAGTAGCAGTAATGGTCCTGGAAGTTCTCACCAACACCTGGCAAGTCGACAATAGGCTTGATACCAACCTGTCTGAGCTTGTGAGCAGCACCAATACCGGATCTTTGCAGAACCAATGGCGAAGAAATGGTACCACAGGAAACCACAATCTGTTTTCTGGCCTTGTACACCTTGGAAACAACCTTCTTCTTGTCCAAAGGTCTCTGAGGAACAGTCTTCACTCCGGTAGCAACACCGTTCTCAATGACAACCTTGTCTGCCTTGGTGGAGGTGATCAAATACAGGTTCTGTTTGTTTCTCATGGTTGGATGGATGTAGGCGTGGGCCGAGTCGGATCTTCTACCCAAGTCTCTGTTGATCCATTTGAGCCAGTGTTCAGCACCGTGAGACACCTTGAAGTCCTCGGCATCGTCCACATAAGGAATACCCTGGGAGCCGGCAGCTCTCAAGAAATCCTGACACGTTGGATAGGTGTAGTTACCGAACGAAACCTTGATAGGACCGTCGAATCCGTGCAACTCTCTGTTGTTGCAAGGACGTTGATAGGTCTCGAGCTTCCTGATCAAAGGCAACAGCTCGTCGGTGCTCCATCCTTCGGCCTCCCAGTCATCGTAATCCGAGGCAGAAGCTCTGGTGTACATCAAAAAGTTGATGGAAGAACCTCCACCCAAAATGTTGGCACAAGGAACAATGGCTCTTCTGCCGTTAAGATGTGGAGAAGGTCTCGAACTGTAGAAAGTGGCAGTTTTCGAGTCCAATCTCATGTTTCTTGGATACACACCTGGAAGATAGACCCAAGGGTTGTTGATGTTGTTTTCACCACCCTCGATCAAGGCAACGGTAACGTTAGGGTCCAAGTTACCGAGTCTACCTGCAATAGCACATCCGGTGGAACCACCTCCAACAACGATGATGTCGAACTCGTCTGGAATAGCCATTTTTGTTTTTTTGTCGTAAAGTCGTAAGTCGTTACAAGAAGATAATAAGAAGCTACCTCAAGCCTGCAAGAGTAACTGCTTTCTGTCTTCCATCCTTATAAATTCCCTATATTCAGTTGGACAACAACCTTGTATTTATAGTACTTTGCAACCGAGACGCCTCTGCTGATGAAGTGGGGGTGTTCATCATGTGGGGACATCGAGAATAGACATGAGTTATGCAACATATTTGCCGGTAATCGGTGTGTGGAGATTTCTGAGGAGGAGATAAGTTGAATCATTGTGGGTGCTGACAATCAAAAAATTGCCGGCTGTCTCTCAAAACTGTCCAGGGAAATCTCCAGGCCACCGCAGGCATCCACAGGCCTCCACAGGCCTCCACAGGCCTCCACAGGCCGCCGAAAAACCTCCACCACGGCCCCAGCCAGCTCCCCCGAACAAACAGCCTTTGCACCCCCGCTGGAGTCCCTGCCACCCAAACTCAGTAAAAGCTGGGGTAATCTATTGTTCCAATGCAGGTCGTGCGCCGACGGTCTGCCTCAACCTCCGCACTTCTCCGCTGTCATTCTTCATTTGCTCGGCTACGTTGCAGACCTGTCTGGGGCGGCTAGCGGGTCACACAGAGCAACGGAATAGCCTATGCGATGGTTTTCGGAGAGTAAACGGCTCGGCTTGCAGCGGGCTGTGCGATGGGCTGTCTTGCCAGACGCAAACGTCCCTCGTAGCCTCGATACAAGTAGCCTCGAGACAAAATGCGAGCTCGGAGTCGGCTGGCTCGTGCGGGTGTTCTTCGAGACAGCCAGGGACGCCGGATCGGACACCCCAACAGCCGTTATCAGCTCCTCGGACTCCGTCCCAACGTCCCATCTCGACTCAGAGACATCGCTTCCTGGTGCACGGGTGTCTAATACCACCAGCCGCAAGCAGCTGGTGCACGGATGTGGACATACCGTCTGAAATTGACACCTGGGTTCGTGCTGTATCTCAACACCAAGGTCTTGTTCTGGACTTCCCGGTGCCATGAGTTCGCGGTACAGGGTCGAGTACGCTCTGAAGGAGCATCGACGGGACGGACTGATCGAATGGATCAAGGGTCTTCTGGCGACGCCGTTTGTGCTGTATGCGGTGAAGTCCAATGGAATTTCTGCTGTAGACGACCTGATGGTGAATTCAGAGGCCAAGAGACGCTATGCCGAGATCTTTCATGACCTGGAGCTGTTGATAGACGACAACATCGAGATGACAAAGGCTGGAAGTCCGCAAATGTCGAGACTTGCACAATTGGTGCCTTCTGTGGGGTCCTTTTTTACCCGTCTTCCCTTAGAAAAAGCTTTTTACATTGAGGATGAAAGGCGAATTATAAGCAAAAGAAGATTGGTTGCGCCTTCTTTCAACGATATACGACTCATTCTCAACACGGCACAGCTTCTCGAGTTATCTAAGCACTTCCATTCTAGAACAGAGTCCCATCATAAATTGCAGCTCATCACGTTCGATGGTGACATTACGTTATACGACGATGGTTCGAATTTCGACGCGTCGTCCCCAATTTTGCCTTACCTAATCAAGCTTCTAGCCAAAGACCTCTACGTTGGGATCGTTACTGCTGCTGGTTACTCGGACGCCAGCAAGTACTACGGGAGACTCAAGGGGCTCGTAGATGAGGTACACCGGTCTCCGTTGCTGACCCAAAGACAGAGAGAAAACCTCCTGGTGATGGGTGGAGAGGCCAACTATTTGTTCCGCTACTCTAACGAGCAGGAGGGTTTGCAATACTACTCCAGAGACTCGTGGATGCTTGAAAAAATGCTCGATTGGTCCGAAAAGGACATCAGTGACACTCTCGACTTTGCACACGAGGTGCTGGCCGATCTGATACGCAAATTGTCCCTTCATGCGCTCGTGATCCGCAAGGAACGGGCAGTCGGTCTTGTTCCAAAAGAAGGCCACAAATTGGTGAGAGAACTGCTCGAGGAGGTGGTTTTACGGGTCGATAAACGGCTCAAACACTTCCCTCCGGCCCAGAGAATCAGATGGTGTGCTTTCAATGGAGGCTCCGACATCTGGGTTGACATCGGCGACAAGTCGTTCGGCGTCAAGGTTCTTCAGGAGTTTGTATCCACCAACGACAACTGTCTCGTTGGACCCGAAAACACCCTCCATGTAGGAGACCAGTTCAGCTCCATTGGGGCCAACGATTACGCCAGCAGAACAGCAGCAACAACCTGCTGGATCTCCAGTCCAGACGAAACAAAAAATCTTCTGGCAGATCTCAACAAATATATAGACGATTGGGCAACCTACTAGCTCATCATCCTCTCTGGTTGCTCCTATAGACCCTTCCAACCTCTTATCGATAAGCTCATTTATTCCTGTATTACGTAATCATCAAAGAGGAATATTTATTTGAGTCGTTTGCTTAATTTGTGCATGCGCCATTAGCCATTTCATGATAAAGAAAGTGGAGGAAACAGAGGGACAGAAGGGAAATATTATATAATTGAACGTTTACCGGGCGTTGTTATTGATACAGTGAGATATCCGCCGTTTGACTGGTGAAAATACAAGAAAATCTGGCTTGATTTGGCCTCCTTATCTGCTATTTAACCAGAAAACCTAAAATTATAGGCTGGGCAATAAGTATTGGCAACATGTTTGGCGGTATTTTGAGTATTGTCACTCTTTCAATCTCGTTTCTGTATCCATTGAACGAAACTTACAAGCTTATTTCCAGAAGATCAAGTTCTGGAGGTTTGGGGAATTATGGGGTTCCACAGATACAACAACTTCACCAATGGTTAATTTATTGGCTGGTTTTGTCTCTTTTCACAGCAATTAGTTCAAATAAAGGGGTTAATCTGTTGACAAACTTGGTTCCATTTAGTTCCTTGGTGTCTCTGTATATCAGAATGTGGCTGGTTTTCCCTTTGGTGACCATTGATGGGTCGAAAGTGACTGGGTCCTATGTGGTTTACCAGTATTATCTGCTAAACTGGCTTGTTGGACTGAACCAGTACATTTCGAGTCTCAAAAGAGACGATTTTGTGCGCACAGTTGCCAGATTCTACAACCACGTGATTGACAGCTACTTCCAAAAACTCCAATTCCTCAAGTTGGATGCCAACTACGTTGCTAGTCCTCCTTCTGGCAACGTTTCTACGAGCTCTTTCTCTGAGCTGATTCCCGACTCTTGGAATACTCAAGGCCTTGCGAGCCTCAATCCGTTTCATGGGCAACAGCGAAATCCTGTGGAGACCGATCAATCGGGTCTTTTTGCAATGTATTATCCAAAGATCTTGATAAGTTCACTTGTTTCTCCGTTGAGATCATTTTTGGCCACGGATCTTCAGGGTCTGACCAGATCAGAGGACTTTGACGTGGTTAACAAAGACGAAATTAGAGGCGGAAGTACAGAAAGTCTCGCGGATATTGGAGGAAGTCTGAATGTTCCGAAACTGCGGCAAACAAGTTCATCAAGCTCGCTAAAGAGAAATGTGTCGTCGAACAATGCTCCGGCTGCGGGAAGAAGATCTTCCTGGGGACTTGGTTGGAAAAGCAGGAGCAGTTCCATGAATATACGTGAGCAGACTGAGCAGTGAGGTCGAATGCGGTTGGCTTTCTTGTTATATAAGGTGTTTTTGGCTCGGACTTTGACTTCTTTGGAGCTTGTTTTTACGGATTTATCAGTATTCTATATTCTTTCTCCCAAAGAAAACGGATATATGACTTGGATTTGCAACAAATATTGTGATTAAAGTGTATGTACAGGCACTGAATTACAGTTGGATATGTTGAGAGATCAATCTTCCTGCATCCAGTTTCTTGTAATTGCTGATATCTCTTCTCTTGGTGTTTCTCATTTGTCGTTTCAGTTTCTTTGGAATGAAATTCATTGCTCTTGGTTTAGGGTCAATGATTCCACCGAAAGCTGTGGTTGGTTTCGATTGGTCCGAACCAATGGCACTCTCTTTTTGTTCTCTGTACAGTTTGAGTTGTTCCACGAATTTTGTTTCGTCGATGAAATCCTCGGTCTCTGCTGGCCAAACAAACGGATCAATCAAGTCCACAGTCATCTTCTTCAGCTGTGGAGCCCGGAATCTTGTTCTATATGGCATAGGCAGAGCTCTGTCGAACTTGGCTGGTGTGAGAGCCACTGTGACATTCAGCACTCGCAGCCCGTAAATGTGGTACAGATAGTCTCTAAGATCGAGTTTGTTGAACGACTTTGGAACAATGAACTTAGCCTGATACGGTGTATGTTTGGCATTAGGCCGCAGAAGACATATTCTTGCCGAAGGGAAGAAGAGCTGTTTCGAGCCTATAGCGAAATGGGGGTCGTCTTTCTCGATCGCCTGCTTGACAAGCTCGACGATTTTCTGCGACCTGAGCGCTCTTTGTGGTCTTTCTTTTGTGGGTGTCTTTTTCTGCGGAAACGGCTTGAAACGGCCCTGGACGATGGTTCTCTGAGAGTCTGTCAGGAGCTGGCCAAAGAGGGTGCGTTTCAATGCACTGTGGCCCAGCAGAGCGATGCCGGAATGGGACAAAAACATGCCGGCAAAACCTTTTGTATCTGACGGACGTTCTGGTTCGCTTGTCTGTTGAAAGGACCGGCTTCAATGTCTGCAGAAGTGCGCCAGAACAGCCCCCGTCGTGGTGAATGTCTCCGTCAAACTTTTCAACGGGAGAGTGAAAAATTCCAGCCCGGGTAACCTCCACAAGCCCAGGGCTGTCGTCCACACGACATTTCTAATTTTCGAACTGAACAATTTGCGAGACAAAACAAGAGGCAAAACAAGAGAAGGAAGAGTTTTCGGCAGGTTTGTGCTGGAGACGAGACTTGGTTGAGGCTCTAGAAGGTGCGGAATTGGACTTCAAGGAACACAGATACGGTGCAGTTGGAACAGGAAGAACAAACAAGCACAAGGATGTCTTCTAAGGAGTACAACGACGAGATGTACGACGTCCAGGAGTACGAGATGGTGACGACGGAGGACTGTTGGACGGTGATCTCGTCGTTTTTCGAGACCAAGGGACTTGTTTCGCAGCAGCTGGAGTCGTTTGAGGAGTTCATCGAGTCCTCGATACAGGAACTGGTGTTGGAGGACAAGAAGTTGATTCTGGACCAGCCAGCTCAGCACATTACCGAGGACGACGACATCAACAGGCGGTACGAGATCATCTTTGGAGACATTTTCCTGTCGAAACCTTCGCAGACGGAGGCAGACGGTACCACAAGCACCCTGTTGCCCCAGGAAGCGAGACTCAGAAACCTGACGTATTCTGCTCCTCTGTATGTGGAGATGAAGAAGATGGTGAGAGAGAGCATTGACGACGAGACTCTGGCAACCTCGCAGGTCACGTGGTTTAGAGAGGGAGAAATCAACAGGTTCAGAAACGGAGAGGTGGAAGAGGCAGATATGATTACGGTTCCTACCAACTTTGACGACGAAAACGATGACATCATTGACGAAAAACACGGCACCAAGATCCACGAGAGCGGTGCTGAGACGCAGACTATTTTCATTGGAAAGGTCCCGATCATGCTCAAGTCCAAGTTCTGTTCGTTGTGGGGTCTTTCGGAGGACGAGTTATACGAAATCAGAGAGTGTCCGTTTGATATGGGTGGTTATTTCATCATCAATGGGTCTGAGAAAGTTCTTATTGCACAGGAAAGATCGGCCGCAAATATTGTGCAAGTTTTCAAAAAGTCGGGTCCCTCGCCAATTTCCCATGTTGCCGAGATAAGATCAGCTCTGGAAAAGGGCTCGAGATTGATTTCGTCCATTCAGGTCAAGCTGTCCAGAGGTGGAGCATCCAGTTTCAAGAGTGGCGGTGTTGGTCGTTCGATCAAGGCTACTTTGCCTTATATCAGAGCCGATATTCCAATTGTGATTGTCTTCAGAGCTCTCGGGGTCATCGAAGATGGTGATATTCTACAACACATCTGTTACGACGAGAACGATTGGCAGATGCTGGAAATGTTGAAGCCATGTATTGAAGAAGGATTCTTGATCCAGTCACAAGAAGTGGCCTTGGACTATATTGGAAGAAGAGGTAATTCAATTGGTATCAAAAGAGAAAGGCGTATTCAGTATGCCAAGGACATTTTACAGCGTGAGTTTTTGCCGCACATCTCTCAAGATTCGGGTTTCGAGACCAACAAAGCATACTTCCTGGGTTACATCATCAATAGATTGTTGCTTTGTGCTTTGGAGAGAAAGGAGGCCGATGACAGAGATCACTTTGGTAAAAAGAGACTGGATCTCGCCGGTCCTTTGCTGGCTAACTTGTTCAGAATTCTGTTCAGAAAATTATCAAGAGACATCTACAGATACATGCAAAGATGTATTGAGAGAGGGGAGGATTTCAATATCGTTTCCGCTGTGAAATCAACCACCATCACATCTGGTTTGAAATACTCTTTGGCCACAGGTAATTGGGGTGAACAAAAGAAGGCCATGAGCTCAAGAGCAGGTGTCTCTCAAGTCCTGAATAGATACACCTATTCATCTACCTTGTCGCATTTGAGAAGAACAAACACTCCAATTGGAAGAGACGGTAAGATTGCAAAGCCTCGTCAATTGCACAACACTCATTGGGGTCTCGTCTGTCCTGCCGAGACTCCTGAAGGTCAGGCATGTGGTCTGGTGAAGAATCTGTCTCTGATGGCTTGTGTGTCTGTTGGATCTGCTTCTGAGCCTATCACCTATCTTTTGGAGGAATGGGGTCTTGAGCCATTGTCGGAGTACGGACCGCAAGAGCACAAAAACGCCACAAGAGTTTTCGTCAATGGTAACTGGGTCGGCACACATAGAGATCCAGCCATGCTGGTTGAAACCATGAGACAACTGAGAAGAAGTGGTACTATTTCGCCAGAGGTTTCTTTGATTAGAGACATCAGAGAAAGAGAGTTCAAGATCTTTACAGATGCTGGTAGAATCTACAGACCATTGTTCATTGTGGACGATGATCCTGATAGTGAACACAAGGGTGAGCTCAAGCTCAAGAAGGAGCATTGTAGAAAGATCTTGGAGAGAGAAGTGGAGGAGATTCCACAGGATGAGGAGTTCACAGAGGATGGAGAGGCCTTGGAGCCTATCCAAAGAGTCTACGGCTGGGATTCGTTGCTCAGTAATGGTATTATTGAGTATTTGGATGCTGAAGAGGAAGAGACTGTCTTGATTGCCATGTCCCCAGAAGATTTAATTCCAACGTCTGAGGTGGATCTACGGAAACAGGCCGAGCTAGATCCAGCCAAGAGAATCAAAAGTGTTATAAAGACTCACTCGTTCACTCACTGTGAAATCCACCCTTCTATGATACTGGGTGTCGCTGCATCGATTATTCCTTTCCCAGACCACAACCAGTCGCCAAGAAATACATATCAATCTGCGATGGGTAAACAAGCCATGGGAGTGTTCTTGACCAACTACAGTGTGAGGATGGATACGATGGCCAATATTCTGTACTATCCTCAGAAACCTTTGGCCAAGACACAGTCGATGGAATACCTGAAATTCAGAGAATTGCCTGCCGGACAGAACGCTATCGTGGCCATTGCATGCTATTCCGGTTACAATCAAGAAGATTCCATGATCATGAATCAGTCTTCAATTGACCGTGGTCTGTTCCGCTCTTTATTCTTCAGATCGTACATGGATCAGGAGAGAAGAAATGGTATTTCTGTGGTTGAAGAATTTGAAAAGCCTATGCGTGCCAGTACTTTAGGTTTCAAGGCGGGCACCTACGAGAAACTTGACGACGATGGATTGATTTCTCCGGGTGTGAGAGTCTCCGGTGACGATATCATCATTGGTAAGACGGTTCCTATTCCTCCAGATACCGAAGAGCTTGGTCAAAGAACGAAATATCACACCAAAAGAGACGCTTCTACTCCTCTAAGGACAACAGAAAACGGTATTGTTGACCAGGTCTTACTTACCACGAACGCTGAGGGATTGAAGTTTGTCAAGGTGAGAATGAGGACCACCAAAATTCCTCAAATAGGTGACAAATTTGCTTCCAGACACGGACAAAAGGGTACCATCGGTATCACTTATCGTCACGAAGACATGCCTTTTACCAGTCAGGGTATTGTTCCTGACCTGATTATCAACCCGCATGCCATTCCGTCCCGTATGACGGTTGCGCACTTGATTGAATGTCTGTTGTCGAAGGTGGCCTCACTGAGAGGTTATGAAGGAGACGCTACTCCATTTACGGATTTGACTGTGGACGCTGTTTCGAAGCTTCTGAGAGAAAACGGGTACCAGAGCAGAGGCTTTGAGGTGATGTACAACGGACACACCGGAAAGAAGTTGATGGCACAGGTTTTCTTTGGTCCTACATACTATCAGAGACTGAGACACATGGTTGATGATAAGATCCATGCCAGAGCCAGAGGACCGTACCAGAATTTGACTAGACAACCGATGGAAGGAAGGGCCAGAGACGGTGGACTGAGATTCGGAGAGATGGAAAGGGATTGTATGATTGCGCACGGAGCTGCTGGGTTCTTGAAAGAGAGACTGATGGATTCCTCGGATGCGTTCCGGGTGCACATCTGTGGTATCTGTGGACTGATGTCTGTGATTGCCAACCTGAAAAAGAACCAGTTTGAGTGCAAATCTTGTAAGAACAAGACCAACATCTACCAGATCCATATTCCATATGCTGCAAAACTGTTATTCCAGGAGCTCATGAGTATGAACATTTCTCCAAGGCTCTACACCCAGAAATCAGGTGTCACTACCCGCTAAAATTCCATCACAACTAATTGTACAAAAAAGAATTGTTGAAAAATGTTTCCAATATATATATATAAGAAGGATCAGTGTTTTCTTTCAGCCATTCGTTGATTGTGTTCTTGGAGAATCTTTGTTCTTTGTTGCAACTGTTGGATTTTCTCTTTGACATTTTCGTGCTGGTCTGCCCAGGCCACCAAGTTCTCTTTGTACGGGTGGTCGGATCCATTGTAAACCTTTAATCTGTCGAGTCTGGCCCATCTGTGTTTGTTCTTCGGAAGCATTTTACTGACTGCTCTTTTGATGATTTCTCCGTAGCCGAGATCCTTGATGACTTTGCTCATTGGAGTCGCCTTTCCGGACCCGGGTCTTGTTGTGTGGCTCCAATACGTTTTCTCTTCCATTTTTCTTCCCGTGACCCTTAGAAACTGGGCATTTGAAACAACAACATAGTCTCCAACGTCCTGTGTTTCGTGGAGAACAGGCTTGTGCTTGCCGATCAGAGTGATGGCAATTTGGGACGCTAATCTTCCGAGTGTCCGGGTGTCTTCGGCCAAATCCACATGATGCCACACTCGACTGAACCCGAGGCCTGTTTTTCCGATCTTGTTGGACATTTTGGCGGGCCAGACGGTCTTACAAACGGTACTTTAGATGGCCCTTTGGCGGATGAAATCTTGTCTGTACAATTTTTCAGTGAGGTCGAAGCATAACCGTCGCGCACCAAATATTCTCACTTGCGCAGAAAACTCTCTCTCGAGAAACATTTTGTTCAACACATCTTTTCAACCATCCACTCTTCTTCTCCAGAAACCCAGTCAAACAACCTGTTCTGGCTGAGTTCTTGTCTGTGCGGTCCAGAATGTTCTTCATAAAAGATCTGTCTCTCAATCTGACGCTCCATCCGTCCTACTTCGGTCCCCAGATGAACCAGTATCTGCGACAGAAACTGCTCACAGACGTCGAAGGAACTTGTACAGGACAGTTCGGATACATTGTGTGTGTGCTCGACTGCATGTCGATCGACGTGGGAAAGGGTAAGATTGTTCCTGGCCACCAGGGCTACGCCGAGTTCGAAGTCAAGTACAGAGCAGTGGTATGGAAACCGTTCAAGGGCGAGGTGGTGGACGCCATTGTGTCGTCAGTGAACAACATGGGCTTTTTTGCCGATGTGGGTCCGCTTTCGGTGTTTATTTCCAAGCATCTGATCCCAAATGACATGAAATACACTCCCTCGCACACCCCTCCAGCATACATCAGTGAAGACCAGGTCATTTTGAAGGGCTCAAAGGTGAGAATAAAGATCATCGGAACAAGATCCGATGTCAACAGCATCAGTGCCATCGGAAGCATCAAAGAGGACTATCTGGGACCATTGTGAGAAGAGAGAAAACACACTTCATGGTTTATACTGTACACTAGATCACCAAAACAGCCACACATGCTGGAAACGGCCCACCGGTGTTGGATGCTGTTTCTACAGGCTGATTATGGCCGCTACTTGGTTTAATTATGTTCCTTCTATGTGATTCAGGACACACTTCACAGACACTGGGTGTCCCTGTCCATTGTAAAATCCCTGCACCAGTACTTGACCCCTTCTTTGCCATCACAACATCTCTGCACCGCCCACGCCTATCTGGAATTCTTTAATTAGAACCGATAGAGATTTGAAGGCAACGCCTCTTATTCCTCTTAACTTGTAATTTCTCAGCCAGTAGGAGCTATCAGAAGCTGTGTTGTGTGCAAAAATGAGTGCGGCAATCAATCGTTCGTTGACAACGGTCAAAACAGTAAGTTGATCCGAGATTCGTCCCTCAAAATGGCATAACTAACAAGACATTTGTCGTTTCAGGAGCTAGAATTCTTGCAAGAGTCGAATGTCATAACCAAAGACCTTTTCAACCAGATCATCGAGTCTCTTCCAGACAAATGCACCGATGGTATGGCTCCTGCGGATGTGAGAGCTCCCTCAGGCGGTGCTAGTGTTGCTCCACCAAACACCCAGAGTCAATCTTCGGTGGAAATGGCCCAGGCAATCTACGACTACAAACCACAACAGGCAGATGATCTAGAACTCAGATGTGGAGACAAAATCACTGTTATCGAGAAACCTTCAGCCTCGTGGTGGAAAGGATCGGCCAACGGAAAGACCGGAATGTTCCCATCCAATTACGTCAAGGTGATTGGCGGGAGCTCCACCGAGCCTAATTACTACCAACAACAACAGCTGGGTCCAATAAACGGCGGGGGTCCTGGTCCTCTCCAATTCGGCCAGCCTCCACAGCAGGTTTACTACCAGCAGCAACCTTCGCAGCAGCAATTGACCCCAATGAACGTGGTAGAATCGGGCCAACAGCAACCTGAGCAACACCACCACCATTCGGCAGTGTTCAAGAAGTTTGGCTCCAAGTTGGGTAACGCTGCGATCTTTGGTGCCGGGGCAACTATCGGTAGCGATCTTGTCAACTCGATTTTCTAAAGAGACTTATAGATCTCTCTCGTTACGTATTTTTATAGTCCAATCGCTACGCCTGGGTTTTTACGAGTCTCGACTATCTAGAGGATCCAACGAGGACCCAACGAGGTTCCAAAGAGGTCCCAAAATCGTCCCGTTGGACCTTCATCGACCTCTCCGGATCTGTCTGGTGTACAGATGTTTTCCACCAAGCTTGTACCTGTAATAAACTGAAAGATTCATTAAGGTGCACCTAAATAAGGGACTCCAGACAATTAACCTATAATGATGCACGTCCATGTGGGTCCTCCCTTTCATCGGATACTAAACCAGTTGATAGTTCTTTAAACA
Organism: Ogataea ortonii; assembly: GCA_030561785.1. Classification (NCBI taxonomy): domain Eukaryota; kingdom Fungi; phylum Ascomycota; class Pichiomycetes; order Pichiales; family Pichiaceae; genus Ogataea; species Ogataea ortonii. Next base: position 91,595 of record JAKTYE010000008.1, read on the forward strand.
TGTTTACTTTCTTCTGAATGCACAGCCCTCAGACAGCTTGGCCTTACCACCGGTGGGAGTGCACAGAACAGTGGTACACGAGTCACAGGTGACGGCAGTTTGAGCATGTGAGAAGACAGTGGTGATGTTGAGACAGCCTGGACATTTCACGTCCATGAAGAATGATCTTGGCGATTGCACGAGGGCCTTGAGCTTGTGTTTCTGGGCCTCAGAGGCAGCAGTTGGGTGCAACAAATCTTGAACTAAAACCTGTACCAAGTCTGAGTGTTAGTATGAGCTAGAATGGGCTGAATCGTCATGGAAAGGCTGTCTTTTGTCTCTTCAACAGACATATCCTTTCCTGTTCTCTCTGTTCAAACACCAATTACTTACCATTTTGAGTGTCTATAGGTATCTCCTAGCAAGCTGCAACAGTTCTCCAAACCAAAATCCAAACTTTGCGAGTTTTACAATCCGAAACTCTAACTTCAATCCAAATCCAACTCGTTGCAACAAACTCAGAGCCTGCCAGAAGCCTCAAACTGCTCTGCAACCAGGCCCAGTGAATTTTTCGCCAGTGAAAAATTTTAGTGTGGAGCACGTAATGAATGAGGTAAGCAAAATACTTCTGAATCTTTTTCTGAAAAGGGAAAAGAAGGTGGGCAAAAAAGAAACGGACCACGTCCCAGGGCACAAGAAAGTGAGCACAGACCCTGGAGAATCTCACGTGACACAAGGAGATGCAGCCCCTCCGTCATTTCCGACTACATTATCTGGATTCCGATAAATCTGACTAACATTATCTGAGAATAACTATAAAATGCAAGTTGAAAACTGTCTGGTCCAAGATGAGTCACATCGAACCAGAACATCAGAGCGAAAGAGATGGTGATGATGAAAAGGTTCACAGAGAAGGTGATGTAGAGAAATAAACAGACAACAATTGAGGTGTAAAGATAAAAATACGTCAACCTATAGGCACTAGTGCCGAAGGAGGAGAAGTCAAGACCAGATAGCTAGAGAGCTAGTAATCAAGACATATCTGGGAGCAGACATGAAAGGGAAGTCGAAGAACAAATAGTAACATCTAGGGAAACTCTTTATTTAGTTGGTTTCTTCTTATTTTTTGGCGATTGCACACCTGGAGGGGGTTGTGTTCCATAACCGTACTTCTTCTTCTCGGCAGGCTTGAGTATCTGGAACGAGCATAGTAGACTTTCGTCCACACTCATCATGGCGCCAGCGTTGTCAAACTCTCCACAGTAATTTGGCGCAGAAAATATAGTCACCAACTGTCTCTTACTGAAAAATTCATACCCATCCTCCACAACCTGATGCGCTCTGCAAATCAAGTCCATATCGTGTTTTTGTAAGAATCTCGAAACCACATCGGGGCCAAACGTGAAAGAAACACCTCTATCGTTCTCACTCCACCCGGTTATATCTTTATCGGGATCTGACCACAACAGATCACAGAGCAGTCCAACATCGGGAATGTCTGTTGGCCTCATCACTCTTCTAATTTGTTCCATTGTGTTCAAATCTGGCGAAAGTCCTCCGTGCATCGTGAAGATCTTCTCGTCGATAATGGCAGCAATTGGAAGACAGTTGAAACAGTCTGTGAAAGTCTTCCAAAGCTTGATATTATAGCGTCTCTTGCATTCATCGTAGAAACCGTAAATTCTGTTGATGGATGCACATTCGTGATTTCCTCTCAGGATGAAAAAGTTCTCTGGGTATTTGATCTTGTATGCTAGTAATAGACAAATGGTTTCTAACGATTGCTTACCTCTATCAACGTAATCTCCCAAAAACAGGTAGTTGGCTTCCGGTGGGAAAGCTCCGTACTCAAACAATCTCAAGAGATCGTAGTACTGTCCATGGATATCTCCACAGATCTTGATTGGAGCCTCCAGTTCCAGAAGTATAGGCTGTTGGATGAATATTTCTCTGGCTTTTGTGCAAAGATATCTGATTTCAAACTCTTGCAATTGCACCTGTTTACCAGGCCTCGAGCCTCTCACGTCGAGGAGTCTGTCAATGATCGACTCGATATCTGCCTCCTGCTCTGCCATTTCTGTTTGTGAATTCAATGGTCTCTTTGAAAACTCAGCAAGAGATTCACTAATCTCGCTTTCGATGGAACCGACGGAGTATCAAACGAGCTTGTTAAAAGCGGTTTTGTAATCTTTTCAAGGTGTGGATATTCCGCCTTGGAAAAAACAAACAATTGCCAAATATGTACTCAAACACGCGCTCTCAAGCTCGGACAAACCTCAGACTTATATATAGACAGTTTCGACCTGGTTTGTGTACTGTTGTTTTGTAACGCGTGACAACAGGCTCAAATTAATTATCCAATTCAACGGGGGTTTCTGCTGTTTCTCGTTCTTGCGCTCAAAAACTCGGGTCCTTCTGGTCCTGCTGGTCTCCTTCCAATCGACACACTGGCCTTGTTCCCCCAAAAAACACCTTGAGTCGGTAATTTCACCGTTGGGTTTGCTATTTACTTGTCTTAATTTATTGGCTTTCTTCTTTCTCACAAGTTTTTTTGTTTTTTTTGGCAGTCTTTGGCTGCCGTTGCCACTCAAATAGCGCAACCGGGTAACTGTGCGCGACATGCCACTTGTGATCTCCCTCTCTTTTCCATGCACTTGTTTTCCCTCCTGTCCTGTTTGTTTCTCCAAGTTGCTGTTTGTTCTCTTTTCTCTTTCTGTTGTCTTGTTCTGAGGGCACTCTGGCATCTTCTGAGGCTCAGTGCGGTCCAATGTTGGAATATCCTGTACTCCAGAAGGACACTCACACAAATAGCGATACTTGGCTGTCGTGAAAACCGTCTAGAACATCCTCTTGGATGGAGCAACTATAGACAACTAGTTTGTCTGCTCGGTCTGCTTATGACTGTCTCGGCCGTCAATGTCTCTTCAGATTGAAGAAACGAATTGGACGGAATCACCGATTTCCAGCTGCTCTGCTAGCTGTGATCGACCAGTTCCAGGTGCCACAAAGAGCTCCTCCAAAAGTCTCCTTTCTTGTCTCCCATCCTCTTTTGTTCTCCAAACATCTGCTGATCGCCACCCCCTCCTTCCCTCACAACATCGATCCTGACGTGGTCGTGTACGGATGTGCTCTTCGAGCTCGATTTTTCACTCGATGGAAAAAATTGCAGATTGCAAGAAGGAACTCTGATCGGACCCCCATCATCGACAGCATCAAGAATGAGCTCGAAGTTGATGCTAACAAGACTACGCGGACCGTCAATTGTGGGTCTGAGAGGTTTCAGCTCGGCCTCAGCTCGGCCACAGGAGGTGGAGCTGAATTTGGACGAGAACGATGCGACCTCGAGTCCTTCCATCCAGCTTCCAACTATCGACAGACTGGCCGCAAAGAGAGAACAAGGAGTCCAGGGTTTGTTGAGCGCAAAAGTTCTGAAAGACGTTTGGTACGATCAAACTGCAGCCCGACTTGAAGACCTCAAATATGGAATATCTGAATCGCCAAACAGAACCGATTTGGAGTCATGCTTTGTGCAACACCAGTTTCGTGAAAACCCGTTTGCCAGCGGCAGAAAGACCGCAGCCTCTCTCATAGAAGAATTCACGCTGACGACTTCCAACAAAATCATAGACCAGTACTACAAGCTGCTGAACAAGACAGCAAAGAAACCAAATGAACAGTTTGTCTTCCAATCTGCTTCTTCGATCTACAACCTGTTCTATTTTCTGTCATCTCTACAGCCAAATCTGGAAAACAGCATAGAGAAATCAAGCTTCAAAGAGCTCTTGAAAACTCCAGACATCGGAGCTACCATCAAAAATATTCCCCACGGCAGTCTCTTGAACCAAATTAACTCCTCATTTGGCTCGCTGGAAGAGTTCAAGACGCTGCTTCTGGCCACCTCCAAGGCGATCAAGGGAAACGGCTATACATGGCTTTTGCACAGATTCAGGAAACCTGAGCCAAATCAACAGACCAGAGACCTTTCAAGGTTCTCGTCGCTTGTGATCTTAAACACCTACAACAATGGGACTCCTCATCATTTCCGATCAGGTCAGATTTCTTCAGCCAGAAAATACATTGAGAAAAAGACACAGCTGGAGTCTTCTGCTGCTGCTATTGACGAGGCATTCAGTATTGGCAGAATTGAAATTCCTACTGTTGAAAATGCTCAGGACACATATGAAGTGTTTGACTTTGTTTACGAGCCTCTGCTGGCCATTGGAAGCAATCCCTCATTCTATCTGCGGGATTATGGAGTTTTTGGCAAAGAACAGTATTTGCAGAATGTCTGGAACTGTATTAACTGGCCACTTATTGAGGAGAGATGGGCTGAGAGTTCTGTTACGAATAGAAGGAGTTGAAGGTTTCTGTTCGACATGTATATAATATCATTTCAAGGCATAACCATTATTCTCGAGGATAAAAAAAAATTGTAGGAATCAATTTTTTTTCTTTGTTTAAAGAAGTACCATATAGAAGGAAAGGAGCTGATACCAGCTGACAGATACCCATTTGAAGCCCAGAAAGCTATTCAGATATTCAGAGGATCCATAGAAGTTGAAATCTGTTTTTTTTCTATCATGAAAAATCTCAGGATCTTGAATAAGGGGGAAGTTCAGCCTGTTTCCAGGACATATCCTGATTTGGAGGTGATCTACTCGGTTTTTGATGCCATCACTGATAGCATTACGATAGTTCTAGGATCTGACGAGTCACAGCTGGTGGAGGTTCAACAATTCATGAGGACTGGCCAGATAGACCTTTTAGCATCGTTCAATATCAAGGCAGAGGACCGACTTTTATCGTTTGTGCATTTTGCAGACGCTTTACAGTTGATATTTGTGTTCCAACAGGGAGACATAATCATGGCAACATACGATCCAGTTTCTCCGGATCCAGACACAACTGTAGTGGAGATTGTGGGGACAATTGATTGCGGTCTAAGCTGCGGATCGTGGTCTCCAGACGAAGAAACACTGGCTCTTCTGACCAACGAGAAAAATGTCCTTCTTCTGTCCCGAGGGTTTGAACCAATTGCTGAAAAGAATTTGAATCCACAAGATATACAGTCCAGCAGTCATGTTTCTGTGGGCTGGGGAAAAAAAGAGACTCAATTCCAGGGAAAGGGAGCCAAACAGCTGGAGAGAGAGCGACTGGCATTGAAACATGCGGGATTGAATATCAACAGCGACAATGCCATTTTGCATGACCCAACAGTGGCTGAAATCCAACAGGGAACCACCTCTGTTTATGATCGAGAGACCAGCAAGATCTCATGGCGTGGAGATTGCCAATATTTTGCTCTCAACAGCATCGAGGAGCCGGAGACTGGAAGTCGTCGTAGAGTCATCAGAGTGTATTCCAGGGATGGGAGACTCGATTCCTGTTCTGAGGCAGTCGATGGACAGGAGGAGAATCTCTCGTGGCGTCCACAGGGATCTTTAATAGCTTCTACCCAACGCAGGTTCGAGGAAGAGATCGGAGAAGAGGTTTTGGATTTGATTTTCTTTGAAAGAAACGGGCTTCGTCATGGAGAATTTACATCCAGATTGCCAATAGCGTCGAAAATCATCGATATTGACTGGTCTTGTAACAGCGAGATGCTTGTTTTCCAGTTGCAAAGCTCGATTCAAATATGGACCACTAAAAACTACCACTGGTATTTGAAAGAAGAGATATTCGCTCGTCATGGTCAGCAGATTCTGTTTGCCAAATTCCACCCTGAAAAACCAATGAGAATCATGATTGGAACTGCCAAACACATCGAGATTGTCGACATGGCATACTGTATCAGTTCGGGTCCAATAGCTGCCCCTTATGACCTGGGAATGACTCTTGTTGCCGATGGAAACATCTGTATGTTGACTCCATTTTCGCTGGCAAACGTTCCTCCACCGGCCTCATTGCGGGAATTTCTGGTGTCGGAGCCCATTGTGGACCTTGCTGTTTCGCAATCGAACGCTCTGTTTGCAGTCTTGACGGAAAACTCCGTTTCAATTGCCTCTGTCGAGCTTTCGAAGCTCATAAAAGGCAGAAACAGCCCGGAAGTGAGAACTGTTCTTGCAAAAGACCGGTTCTGTGAATCGTTTGACAAGGTTAGACAGATATGTTGGGCTGGAAATGATATTGTTGCCATTCTCTACGACACAGATAACTTCTCTCAAATCGCTTTGGTGGACGTGACCGACATTGAACAGCCAAGAGTCGTCCACACAGTGACTGTTTCGACCTTCAAGGTGGTTCTTTTGCGCCCGACATCGGACTTTTCCAAACTCACCTACGAGACTGTCGATGGTTCTGTTTATCTGTTGGACCACGGGTCCTTTGAATCCTCTCTGATAGCCAAATTTGGCCAGCTTTGCAGCGATTACGCTGTCTTCCAGCAACAGTCCGAACAGAGTTGGCAAAACGAATCAGATTACGGCTGTTTTGGAATGTCCTCGAACGGAAAGCTGTACTTCAACAGCCATTCACTTTGCTCGGGAGTCACCTCGATGCTTCTGACAGAGTCACATCTTCTTTACACCACTGCCAAACACCAGCTCAAGTTTGTACACCTTTTGCAGAACCTTTCGGTTCTCCAGGACAGTAAAGACAACGTTTTGGACTCTTCAGGAGATGAAAATGATGAACGAACACGAATGGTGGAAAGAGGCTCGTTGTTGGTGTCTGCTATTCCGTCAAAGGCCTCTGTCGTCTTACAGGCTCCTCGTGGAAATCTTGAAACCATCTATCCTAGAATAATGATTCTCACCGAAGTGAGACAACAGATCAAGGACAGAAAATACAAACAGGCCTTTGTAAGCTGTCGAACACACCGAATTGCATTGGACATACTCCACGATTACGACGTGGAGTCCTTTTTCAACAACGTGGAACTGTTCATCAAACAGATTGAAAAACCAGAGTATATCGAGTTGTTTTTGTCAACTCTTTTGGAAGAGGACGTCACACAGACAAAATACAGAGACACCATAGAACAGACGACAGAAAATGGATTGGTCAACAGCTTCCAAAAGACTTCTCTCAATCAACAGCCAACTAATACTGATAAAATAAGCAGGATATGTGAAGCTATTCTGAACATTCTGCTGACCCCACCTTACGAAACAAAATATCTACAGACTATCATTACAGCTTACGCTTGTCAACACCCACCAAAGACAGAAGAGGCTCTGGAACTCATAGGAACGTTCACTAACGAGTCAGACACTGAAAAGGCCGTTCAACATTTGTGTTTTCTTCTCGACGTCAACAACCTATACAACACAGCTTTGGGACTTTACAACATTCCATTGACACTTGTGATTGCCCAGCAATCCCAGAAAGACCCCAAGGAGTATCTTCCGTTCTTGCAAGAGCTCCATGTCCAGAAAGACCTGAGAAAGAAGTTCTTAATCGATACCCATCTCAAGAATTACGAAAAGGCGTTGGATTATCTGACCAAAATCGAGGTCTCGGAGGATCCAGAAATCGACAGCGAGATTCGGGAATACATTGTCCAACACGGTCTCTACAAACACGCCCTCAACATCTACCGCTACCAGCAAGAGAAGTTCGACAGTGTACTCAAAGTGTATGCTGACCATCTGCACGTGACCCACGAGTTTGGGGAGGCCGGTTTGAGCTATGAGTCGTTAGGGTTGTACGAAGAGGCGATGGAGAGCTATATTTTGGGGCGGAAATGGGAAGAGGCGTTGTCGATTGCGATGAATCCGGAGCTGCTGTCGAAATTACAAGACGTTGCGGCCCGGCTGGTGGTTTCTTTGACCGATGTTCACGAATATTCTGCAGCCGGTTACATCGAGCTCAAATTCCTGAACAACATCGAGGAGGCGCTTCGGTTGTATTGCAAGAGCTATTTGTATGAGCATGCCATCATGTTGTGTCACGAGACTGGCCGTACCGAATTGGTGGAGCGTGTTGTTGATCCTGCTCTTGGTGAAGGGTTTGGGATTATTGCCGAGCTTCTTGCCGATTGTAAGGCCCAGACAACGAGCCAATTGAGCCGGTTACGGGAGCTGCGGTCGAAGAAACAGGAGGACCCGTTTGCGTACTACGGCGAGGAGGCCGAGAACGGCGACACCCCCGATAACGTGAGCATTGCAGCGTCGGAAACGTCCACAAAGGAGTCGTTTTTCACCCGGTACACGGGGAAAACTGCTGGCACGGCCAAGACGGGGACCTCGCGAAGGACCGCGAAAAACAGACGGCGTGAGGAGCGGAAAAAGGCCCGGGGAAAGAAGGGAACCATTTATGAGGAGGAGTATTTGGTCAAGTCCATTGGACGGTTGCTGGATCGTTTGGACCAGACGGAGCCCGAAGCCGTTCGGTTGATTGAAGGGCTTTTGCGGCGCAAGATGCTGCAACAGGCGTACCAGATCCAGAAGAATTTTGTCGAGCTGAGACAGCTGTTGAAGGACAACGTTGTGGAGATTTATAACATCAGCGAGAGAGACAGAGAGCGTATTGACGACCAGGGAATGGTGTATTTGGTGGAGGAGATTCCTGTTCCTGAGGTGAAAGAGTTTCCAAAGAAGAGTGTGTTGGACTATTAGGACTATTAGACGGCCTATGTTTCCTGGGAGGCCGGGGAATCGCAGAAACTTTTCGCGGGGCCCAGGGATTTTTCCCGGCGGACGCCGTGGGCAGGAAATTTTCATGGGGGAGAGGCAGTTACCCTCGCCAGTACCAATTGGCTGTCAAAAAGGGCCTTTTTCTCTTTTTTGGCTGATTGTCAACTTTTGTTCCTTGTTGTTTCCTCTTTTTTATCTCTTTTTCTAACAAAACACAGGATTTTGGCCTGCTGGACGATCGAAAAACAAAACAACAGAACAAATCCAGGCCAATTTCCCCATCGAACCAATGACGAGTCTCGGATTCCTCTCGTTGACCGAAACCGAAAATGGATACGTGGTTCAGTCTTCGGCCACGGGGTCTTCGCGTGCTCTGTTGGTGACTAACGCGGGAACTTGCGAGATCGTGGACGGAGAGAAACTCGTCTCCACTTCGGCTTCCGCCAAACCAATTGCAGGAATCATCGGAATCATCCATCTCCACTCCAACCACTATCTTATCACCGCAGATGGAGCCTCCGAGGTAGGCAGACTCCACCAGGACAGAAAAGTCTACGTGATGAACACGTATTCGCTGATCCCACTCAACAAAACAAGATACCAGGTGGACGAGGACGAAAAAAGATACCTGGAGCTGCTCACCAGCCATCTGGATTCGGCCTCTCTCATCTTCTCATACGATTACGACCTCACAAAGTCGTTTGAAAGACAACAGGAAAAGGGATTCGACATCGAATACATGTGGAATCATTTTGTCTGCAACGATCTGTTGAGATTGGCTCAAGTGGAGCCATACGCAAACTCGTTTGTTCTGCCGTTTGTGTACGGATGCTGCATGTTCAAGAAAACCAGAATCAATATGAAACCGGTCTCGTTTGGCCTCATCACCAGAAGATCTCGTTTCCGTGCTGGAACGAGGTATTTCAGAAGGGGAATCAACGAACAGGGTTACGTTGCAAACTTCAACGAGACAGAACAGCTTCTGTTTGTGCACACTAACGAGGGAGACAAGGTGTACTCTTATCTGCAAACAAGAGGCTCTGTTCCTGTGTACTGGGCAGAGCTCAACAATTTGAAGTATAAGCCAAATTTGCTTCTAGGACCAACCGACTATGCTCCCACAAGACAGCATTTCAATAGAACCATCGAAAAGTACGGAACACATTATTTGGTGAACCTGGTGAACCAGAAGGGTTATGAAAAACCTGTCAAAGAGGCATACGAGAACGCAGTGATTGCCTTGAACGATCCTGGACTCAAGTATACTTATTTTGATTTCCACCACGAGTGCAAAAACATGAAATGGTATCGGGTCAAGCTGCTTCTAGATCATCTGAATGATGTCGGATTGTCCAAAGACGATTACACCCTGGTTGTGATTTCTGAGAAGTTTGAAGTTGTCAAGAAACAAAGTCACGTTGTGAGAACAAACTGCATGGATTGTCTAGATAGAACTAACGTTGTTCAGTCAACTCTGGGTCGCTTCTTTTTGCAGCAACAACTGATCCACGCTGCGGTCATTGACGGCTCGAAAGATTGGGAACTTGTGGATCCGGCGTTCAACCTTGTGTTCATGAGTATTTGGGCCGACAATGCAGACATTGTTTCCACTGCCTACTCAGGGACAGGAGCTTTGAAGACGGATTTCACGAGAACAGGCCAGAGAACCAAGGTTGGAGCATTTTGGGACCTTATTAACTCCATCACCAGATACATTAGAAACAATTTCAGAGACGGATCTCGACAGGACGGGTACGAGCTATTCTTGGGCAACATTCTCCCGTATGAGATTGCCACGTCTCCGTTCCAGGATCTTAGACCAGCTCTGACAATGTCTGTTCCGTACATTTTTCTCGCTTCTCTTTGCATCTTCATCACAACGTTGATCTATCCGAACGGGTCTCTGTCCACGTTGAAGAACTTTTCCTTTTTGGCGATACTATTCACTGTTACCACCACTTCGCTCAAATACATTGTTGACCATGGCACTCAGTATGTGAGCTGGCCTCGACTCTGTTCGCTGGATTATCTCACCACCAGAGAGGTTCTGAATGACGGCAAGTTTGACGGAGTTCTTTACGAGAAATCAGACCGCTATAATAGTTATTCCGAGGCTGCCAAGAAGGAATAGATCGCTTGTTTGTTTCACGCAGTTAGATTGTTAGTTTTGATAGTAGCGAGAATGGACTTTTGAGTGATAAAATTGTATGGGGAAATTAGTATGGAGAATTTGTATGCGGTCTCGATCAAGTTGAAAAAATTTAGTGACTTGAGTCACTTTAATGTTTTTTGACCAGTATTTGTTTCCTTTCTAGCACTGTCATCCAAGAAATGTCCTTGCAAAGAGAACAACCAAACTATTTCGGAGCTGGACCGGCATTGTTGCCCACAGAGGTCTTGCAACAGGCTGCCCAAGACCTGATCAACTTCAACAACAGTGGACTAGGAGCAGGTGAAATCAGTCATCGTTCAGCAGCAGGTACCAAGATTATCCAGGATACGAAACAACATCTAACCGAGTTGCTTGAGATTCCAGATACACATGAAGTGTTCTTTCTCCAGGGAGGAGGAACCAACGGGTTTTCATCAATTTCAACCAACTTGAGTGCTTCTTTTGCTAGAAAGACAGGTAAAAAAGGAAAACCAGCTTATGCCGTCACTGGAACATGGTCCAAGAAGGCATGCGAAGAGGCTATGAGACTAGGATTCGAATGCGATGTCGTTCTGGACGTCAAGAAGATCAATGGCAATTTTGGCGACATTCCAGCAGTTGAAAAATGGTCGATTCCACAGGACTTGACAAACACTTCGTATGTCTATTTCTGCGACAACGAGACTGTCAATGGTGTTGAATTTCCAGAGTTCCCATTCGAAAAATTCCCAAACACTGAGATTGTCGCCGACATGTCCTCGAACTTTCTGTCAAAGAAGATCGATGTCGCCAAATACGGTTGCATCATGGCTGGTGCCCAGAAAAACGTCGGATTGGCCGGTGTCACCATCTATATCATCAAGAAGTCGTTGTTGGAATACCCATCAAACGAGGAGCTGGTAAAGATCGGAGTCCCTCTGACCCCCATCGCGTTCGAGTATCCGACAGTGGTCAAAAACAACTCGGCCTACAACACGATTCCAACCTTCACTGTCCACATCATTGACTTGGTTTTGCAGAACTTGCAAAAATCCGGAGACTTGGAGTTGCAGGAGAAGTTGAACAAACAAAAGGCCGAATTGTTGTACTCGGTTTTGGATAAACATCCTGCTCTATATGAGCTTCCTGTGGAAAAGTCTGTGAGATCTAAAATGAACGTGGTGTTCACCACCAAGAACGGTTCCTTGGACTCAGCATTCATCAAGGAGGCTGAGGCTAGACAATTGCTAGGTTTGAAGGGCCACAGATCTGTCGGAGGTATGAGAGCATCGATCTACAATGCTGTTTCTCTTCAGAGCGTCCAACTGCTTGCCGACTTCATTAGAGAGTTTGCCGAAGCTCATAAATAGACTGGCTATAATTCTGGGTTATGATGTCCATTCAAATAATAAGCGATATCACATTTCTGCTCAAGATCAATGTAACAATGAAGGATTCCTCCTGATCCATGTAAAATCAACGACATAGCGTCGCATAATTCGATCAATTTGCCACCATTGTTCCAATGTTTCAGTTTCACTTTCAAACTGATTGGCTTCACAGTGTCAGGATTCCAGCTGTCGGGCTCAACCGTACTCTGCTGTGTCTGACGATCGTCCATGCTTTCTGTGAAATCAGGAAGAACATCAAACTGTTCTTTCCATTGAACAACAATTTTGCGCTGCTCCTCCTCAATCACAAACTTCAACTGTCCCAGCTTGTTCCCCGAGATTGTGATCGACTCCGGCGTCTTGTATCTTTCGATTCGCTTCAACAAAGGCTGGATTTTCAGTGGCAACTTCATGGCCAATCGCATCACCTCCATAGTGGGCTCCTGGATTCGTTCGTCGCTTTCCATCTTGAGTAATCGCACCGGAACATTGAACGAATGACTCACTGTGGAGTTGATAGTGATCTGCTCGGTGTAAAACAACGCCAATGAGGCCGCTGCCTTGTTCTTGATCTCTGTTCCTGTGGGAGACCTTCTCTGTAGCCGTATAGAAAGATTGCTGGTGACATTGGACTTCTCGAAATTGCGAAGAACTTGGTACAATGGCTCGATGTTCACCTCAAACGGAATCACCTTGTCTCGTGTCGAGTCCACCTCATAAACCTGGAATAAGGAGCGGTCCAACTTACACCAAACTTGTGGTTCGTTCAGTCCCGAGGAAATGATCACCAATTGGTGCTCTGTGAACCGAAAAACACACAGTTTTCGCAGAACAAGCAAGAACCCAAGACACTTGCGCAGCTCCACTGGTTTCTCAACCACACATTTCAACTTCATCAAAGATATAAAGGCTCAAACAGAACAAAACAAAAGACAAAGGGAGATCAAAATCTTTTTTTACCCCATATATAAATATTCAGCAAAATGATTGATTACGTCATCTGGCTGATGAGTTACAAACCGTAACTTCTCTTCTCGTTGTCGTTCATCCGGAGGAAGAAGTCGGTTGGAGATGTCACGAGACCAAGAGCACGGACTCCGATGGTATCAAGGTTGTTGAGACCCAAAAGATACCCGGCATTGACCCATCCAAAGCCCTCGGTAGCCACTCCTTTGAACCCTGAGCCCTGGTTACCGTACTCAGCATCCACCTTATGTGGCTGTCTCAGCGAAGTGGCGTCGTACTTCTCCACCACGATTCCGTTGAAGTCCACAAATGCAAGAGTGATCAGGTAGCACCATCTATATGACAGCCGTTTTGCAACGTCCGAGAATCCGTAGTTTTGCAACCCCTGCCAGGTCATGATCTGATGAGGAGACCATGCGTACGGATAATCCCACTGTCTGGAAGGTTTTTCAAGTCCAATTTCACCACGGGACTTGAGAGTTCCCGAAACAAGTCCTCCAAACTCCTCGAACTTGGGAAGAGCCTTGAGAAGCATTCTTCTGGCTTGTTCTCTGGACGAAAGATTGGCCCACAAAGGATAGAATGTGGTGACCGACTCGTAAGCAGATTGTTTCTTTTCCTTGACGTTGTAGTCGAAATATAATCCTTCTTTTTCGTTCCACAGATACTTGTCGACTCTTTCTTTTCTCAGCTTTGCAAGACTGTCCCAGTTTTCGGCCTTCTGAATCTCTCCGTTGTATTCCAATTCATTCTCGAAATAATTGCGGATAATGAACGAAATGTCCCGTTCGTATTTGTACAACAACGAGTTCAAGTCAACAGTTGCCAGATACGCACAAACACCTTCCAATCTGTACGAGGTATCATGTCCACTTTCTCTGACAGCACGATCGTGCAAAAAGTATTCATCGAGAGATTCGTCATGGATCTCTCCTGAGTTGTATTTCTTGGAAAACTCTTCAAAAGTCAACTTGTATTTCTCGCAGTAGGGTTTCATCACAGACAGAAAATGGGTGGCCTCTGTTTCCGGAGGAATTCCAACACCCGACGGATGGAAACACGACAATCCAGTTTCCTCATCGAGCCGTGGCTTGCAACACCAGACATCCCAGTATTCCTTGATGGCTGCCAGAATGACTCTTTTCAGAAAACCGAGGTCTTTGACTCCCTTTTTGTCATGGATATAATCAAAAATCTTGAGTGTCATGTCAGTCAGAAATGGCGGCTGCGATCTGCAAAGATAGTAGGATCTGTTGGCGTTCAAAATCTTGCCATAATGGTTGATTTCGTAGACAAAGTTCTCACACATTCCAATACAGGGCTCCAATTCGTCGCAGAGAAGAAGTCCCAAGGTCTCGAAGTACGAATCCCATCCGTACTGTTCGTTGAATCTTCCTCCAGGAACAACATACGGATAGCCTTCGAGGTCTGTGTATTCTTCAGACCTTCTTCTCATTGCCAGACTCAACAGACCAGGCTTGTGGTTGATGGACCTCACGTACTCTGGAGTGATTGTTTCAGGAAGATACTCCACCTGCAGTTGATACTCGGGGTGTTTTTGTGCCACTTTCTCAAAATAGGCAAACTGTTCGGGCTCGTCCAAAGGAACATAAATTCTAGGGAACTTGGCCTCGGGAGTGTTGATTTTAGTGTCTCTGGCCATCTCCAATATAGTATGGTCGTCCACTTTTCTGGTGAGGTTTTTCCAGAACGTTTTAGAAATAAGTCTTTTCAATCTTGAAACCGGGTTTTCATTCAGCCGAGCCTCGTCTAGAATCATTTGTTTCCTTCCCATTCTCTTGGCAATTGTCAACTCCTGAAGCAGGTTCGACAGCATGTAGGTACCTCTGATAGCGTACTGTCTGAACCCGTTTGAGTTGGCAGTACCCAGCTTGAGTACTTTGGGACCGCTGTCCTCGATGGTGATCTGATAATCTCTGTCTGTGTCCTCGTTCTCGAGCAGTTCCTCGAGAGTGGCATCGATGTCGCTGATGAAGAACCTTTTTGAGTTCTTCATGCTGGAAGAATCGTCAGCAGAGCCTCTTCTACGCAAGCCAGACCCTGAAAGTGTTCCTGCAGAGCCTGGGCTCACTGTACCCTGTGTTGTTGTCGAGTAACTGTTGATAGCTGGCAAATTTGACGTCTCAAGATTACGCAATTTGACCAGAGACGAGGTAGAAGCCGACGGAGAGAGGTTCGTGTCGGGATTGCTGGGTTCTCCAGGGTCATCCGAGCTTTCTGCAGAATCGTCTCTGTTCTCCAGATCAAAAAAAGCCGACCCATTGTGGGGAGGAGTCGGAGAAGGCGACGGAGAAAGAGCATCCAAGCCGGTGAATCCAAACATTTTTCTGGTGTTGGGCATCACGGCACTCATGGTCCGAGTCCGGCCGTACCGGGAGTCCTTCTTGGACCTCGAAGGATCTGTGGTTGGACCGTAGTAAAGATCAGCAGTCTCGAACGGGTCCACTTCCTCCAAGGAGGACTTCCGTCTGTGTTTAAAGCTGAACGTATTGGAGGCAGGCATGGTAGCTGTGGGAGACTGGAAACAGATTGGGCGGGCAGAAAGTCGTCTAATCGCACCCAGCCAAGTTGTCAAAGATTGGTTCCAGATACAAGTTGATGCTGGAAAAGACAGTCTGTCCAAACGTCCGCTTTGTTGTCGGTTTCGCCTTTGGTTCGTGAGGTCATTATGGGGTAATCTTGCGGATGGGGTAAGTGCTGACATAAGCTATGAATAATTTTTTTTTGGTAGAGACACTTTGATTGCTCTTTAAAGGGTGGGCGAAATTTTCAGTTGAACAAGTTGATTGGAGGGTTGTTGGTGTTTACGGGAAGAAGGAGACACGAAACGAAGGATCTCGAAGATGTCTGAGGAAAGCAAGACGAAGGTTGTTGAGGAGCAGAAGGTGGAGGCGAAGAAAGAGGTTGGCGAGCTGCCAAAACCTCCTACTGCTAACGTGTTTGCGATGTTTGGAGGAGCCTCTTTGAAGAAGGAGAAGGAAGAAAAACAGGAAAAAGAAGACAAGGAGGATAAGGAGGAGAAAAAGGAGAAAGCCGAAGAAGAAGAGGAGGCTCCGGAGTCGGATGATATCCATTTTGAGCCACTTGTCCAGCTGGAAGAGGTGGAAGTGAAGACCAACGAGGAAAACGAAGATGTGCTCTACAAGATCAGAGCCAAACTGTTTAAATTCCACCCAGACAGCAAAGAGTGGAAAGAGAGGGGAACAGGAGACGTGAAATTTTTGCAGCACAAGGAAACAAAGAAGGTGAGACTGTTGATGAGAAGAGACAAGACCCTCAAAGTGTGTGCTAACCATCTGATTGCACCAGAGTACAAGCTGACTCCAAACATTGGATCTGACCGGTCGTGGGTGTATTCTGTGACTGCCGACGTTTCGGACGGTGTTCCCGAGGCCCAGACGCTCGCCATTCGGTTTGGAAACAAGGAGAATGCCGACAAGTTCAAGGAGGAGTTTGTCAAGGCGCAGGAGCTGAACAAATGAGTGGGCCCGGCCGAGTACATAGCTGGGTAGAAATAGTAGATGATGAGTCACGTGCACAAGGCACGTGGCGGTTTTTTACAGGAGGAGAGCGATGTAGAGAGAGGTCAGAGGCGAACGGGCGGCTTCGGCCGCGGCAGCACACGCTGCGGTCAGTCGTCCTTCTTGTCGAGGCCCAGCAGGGCTCGTGTTCGCATGCGGTGGTAGCTTCTGGCCCAGCTCCACTTGAGGAGCAGCCAGAGCATCATGGCCGGGGTGAACTCGGGCCAGAGGACCGAGAGGATCTCGATGTCGCAGTCCGGGTCGACGCTCTCCCAGAGCATGAAGTCACTAAGACGGTGCACGCCGGAGGTTCTGATGAGCAGCTCGAGCTTGGGGACGGAGCCGGTGTAGAGATGTTCCGAGAGAAGCTGTTCGGAGATGTCTGACGGGGAGTAGGAGCCGGTGACGATGGCTCTGACGGCGTGGGTGATGTCATCGCGCGAGGTGTAGGGGCAGCAGACGTTGAGGACTGCGCGGGAGTTGTTTTCTGTGAGTTCCTGGGCCTCCAGAAGGGCGTCTCTGACGTCGGGGGGCAGCAGGTCGAGGTTTCCAAGGACCCTGATGCGCACGCCGTACTGCTGGCACAGGTCGCCGTTTTGGACGATCTGCTTCATCTTGTTTTTTGCCAGTTTCATCAGCCAGTCGATCTCGTAGCCGGATCTGTTGAAGTTTTCTATGGAGAAGGCGAAGATTGTTGCTGCCTTTACTCCGCAGTCGTAGCACACCTCCAGCAGTCTGGCCATGCTTTCTGAGCCGGCACTGTGGCCCTCTTTTGTTTCCAGGTTGTGCATTCGGGCGTACCTGCGGTTTCCGTCCATGATGAACCCGATGTGCTGGGGAACAGGCCCGCTTCGGAGCATTGTGCACAGCTGTTTTTTGGCTGTCTCCACGAGCCGTCTGGTCAGGGGAAACGTCGAGATCCAGTCCATTGGAGAGGGCAGGGGCGGTGGAGGGATACACGGGGGCTGTAGGGGGCTGTAGGGGGCTATAGGGGAGACTGGCTGGGGATTCTGGGAGAAGAGAATTTGCACGGATTTTTCAGCGAGGCGCACGGGGCGACTTTTCGTGTTCCAGCGGCGCGGCCACGGGGCGACCTTCGCCCCCGGCAGGCCAAGAACCCAAATTTTCCGCACAAAATTTTCTTCACCGGGCCTTGCTCTTGCCAGCTGGCCCCAACAAGAGCTCCGGTCCGTCCACAGAGCCGGCCACCCAGTCAATTTTGTCCCCAGACCGTCCCCGAGTCCCTGTTGTCCCTGCCAGTCTGTTTTTCCCGCCCCTTTCTGTCTGTTCGCCCCGTATGGCTCTCCTGTTATGCTCACAAGACTGAGACCCCGAGTGCTGGCCAGAGCAAACTCCTCGTTTGCGGCCGCCCTGGACACCGCCCACAAGATGGTCCAGCCCTCGTCGGGCAACCAGCTGGACCCGTTTTCGCTGGTGTCGGCAGAAATGCGTGTTCTGGCCAAGAACATCGCCAGTCTGATTGGATCGGGCCACCCCACGCTCAATAGGGTGGCCTCGTACTACTTCGAGGCCGAGGGAAAAAACGTGCGGCCGCTGATTGTCCTGCTGCTGTCCAAGGCGCTGGCCCAGATCCCCGAGTCCCAGCGGACCCGGGTCAGCATCGACCCCTACGACGTGAACGACCAGGCCGAGTTCAAAGGAACCCCCAAGGCGTTTTCCTTCGCCGGCCAGAGTCCGCTCGACAGCATCAGTCCGCTCCGGGTTCTCCACGGAATCAACCCGCATATCGTCCTCAACCCGCTCAGCAAGCCCATGATGAGCCGCGACGAATACTCGGCCATCGACTCGAAGAACGGAGTTCTCCCGAAACAGAGACGGCTCGCCGAGATCACAGAGATGATCCACACGGCGTCGCTGCTCCACGACGACGTGATCGACTTCTCCGACTCCCGGAGAGGCCGCGACAGCGGAAATGTCGCGTTCAGTAACAAGATGGCGATTCTGGCAGGCGACTTTTTGCTCGGAAGAGCGTCTGTGTCGCTGGGAAGACTGCGAAACAGCGAGGTGGTGGAGCTCATGTCGACAGCTATCGCCAACCTGGTGGAGGGTGAGTTCATGCAGCTAAAAAACACTGTTTTCCAGCCCAACGAGGACCAGATAGAGGCCCCTGGAGCACTGAAAAAGATCCCCAGCCCCACAGGAAAGGTCCCGACGCAGGTCCACGAGTACTCGGTGACTCGTCCGGCCCAGCCGTCCCACGAGGAGAACGTAGAGGCCGCTTTCCAGTACTATCTGCACAAGACGTACCTGAAAACGGCCTCGCTCATGTCGAAATCGTCCAGATCGGCCGCCATTCTCGCCGGCTGCGACGAAAAAACCGTCGAAAACTGCTACCAGTTCGGCCGAAACCTGGGTCTGTGTTTCCAGATCGTCGACGACATGCTCGACTACACCACCACGGCCGAAATGCTCGGAAAACCGGCCGGAGCAGACCTCAAACTCGGCCTGGCCACAGCCCCGATTCTCTTCGCCTGGAAGGACCAGCCCCAGCTCGGACCCATGATTGGCCGCAAGTTCAGCAGACCAGAGGACGTGGAGCTCGCCAAAACAGCCGTCCAGAACGCAGACGGAGTCGAAAAGACCAGAAAACTGGCCCTAGATTACTGCTCCAAGGCCCTCGAAAGCCTCAGATCCCTGCCGGAGTCCGACGCCAGAAGCGCCCTGGAGCTGCTCACCAACTCGGTGCTCACCAGAAACAAGTGATCCTGCCTCTTTTGTCCCGTCCTGTACATACTTTAGCATACTTTTTAGAGTAGACGACAAAATGGTAGCACAATTTGAAATACAGCCTCACAGCCGCACAGCAACACAGCCGCACTGACGGTAAATTTATGTGGTGTTTTTCTTCTCCTCGGCGATCCTCGAAAATTGTTTCAGCTTGCCAATTGAAACTGGCACCCGAGTCGTCGTTGACTCGAATGAAACTACCCAGACTCTACCAAAACAGATACTCCTGTTCATTCTACAATATCATGGTCATCTATAACCTGGTTGGAGGTATTTGCTACGCGCAAAGACAATCACTGTCAACTTTACCCTTGAGAGAAAAGTTTCCTGTGCTGAAATATGTATCGAAAAGGTTCTTGAACCCCTTGGAAACAGCCATCGACTCTCTGCCACAAGGGTATCGGAAATACGTTGGCAATTCACTCGTCTCGATACCAGGTTCAGGAAGCTCAAAGAGAAAAAGAAACAGTCCCAATTATAACATTCTGTCGGTGGAAGAAACTCTCGCTCTGGTCAACAGCCGAGAATACGTGATGGTTGCTCTCGACGTAGAATGGCTGGAGTCTTCAAATATGACCAAGATCACTGAAATTGGATGCAGTCTCTATAACCCGGAATACCAGAAACACGCTTTTGCTCCGCACACCACCAACTTCCATTTCATAGTTAAAGAATACCAAGATTTTGAAAACGAAGTCTATGTTCCCGATAACAAATACAAAAACATCACTGGAAAGTCGATTGTCGCAAGTGAGGAGAGAATCCAAGCGGCATTGCAAGAGATATTTTCATACTTGGAGGACACTCCGCACATTATAGTGGGCCATGGAATCAGAGGCGATATCGTAGCATTGGAAAGATTTGGAATCAGCCTCGATCCACAGGCAAATTACGCTGACACTGCACATCTCTGGTATTCCTTGAACTTGAATCACACAAAAAGCTCCCTTGCTTATGTCCTAGAAAAGCTCGGAGTCCCATACGCCTTTTTGCACAACGCTGCCAACGACGCGTATTATACTCTCATCTGTGCCCTGATGCTGTGTTCTCCCGAGCTCAGAAACGGTCTGGTCGTTCGCAGAAATCAAAATATAGACAGCGGTGATGAGGAAGAAATGTTTGAAAACAACAAGATCAGATGCTCCATTGACGATCGACACATTCTGGAAAAAGTCGAGAATACAAAATATCCTGAAAATGTCAAGTTCCTGGAGCCATCCCACGTTAATCCTTTGTATGTGGTCAAAAAGCAAATGAAAGATTTCTTCAAGTAGGAGAAACAGCTCAACTCGTGATAATGTCTTTGTTCTGAAGCGTGATTGACTTGGTCATGTTGCTCACTTTATAGATCCCAACAAGCTGTTTGGCAAGTTCAAACATATTGTTCCTCAATGAAATCACAATGAACTGCGCGTTCTTGGTCCTTTCTTTTATGTAGTTGGCCACAATGCTCACATTTCTAAAGTCCAAAGCAGCATCAATCTCATCCATCACGTATAACGGAGTAGGCTTGTAACGATGAAGAGCAAACACCAACGCCAATGAGGACAAAGTCTTCTCACCACCAGATAAGTTGCTAATATTCTTCCATGATTTTTTCGGAGGCATAACCGAAAATAAGATCCCTTCGGAAAATGGATCCAAAGAATCAACAAGCTCCAGCTCGGCATTACCTCCCATTGTAATCATTTGGTACATTTCCTTCAATGTCATCGAGATCTGGTGGAAGCCAGTCATGAACTCGTCTAATCGTTTCTTCTTCAAATCCTCACAGGCTGTCTTGATCTCGTCTCTTTTCGTAACAGCCTCATTCAAGTCCTGCTTCCTTTCAGCAAACTCTTTGAACCTCCTTGCGTATTCAGGGAGAATGTCCAAATCAACTGGCATCTTTTCTATTTTCTCTTCAAGGTCGTCAATTTCAGCAGATAACGATTCAACGTTGACGGCTTCCAATTCCTCGTTAGAATACTCAACAACCAGATCATCTTGCAAAAGTGCCCTTTTTTCTTCATCCTCATCTTCCAGCCAGGTAATCAAAGAAGCAACGTCTCTTATTTCGAATGAGCCAATCTCTTCTTTGATTTTCCTGACATTATGCTCACTTTTCTTGATTATGTGTTCGTATTTTTCTATCTCGTTCAGCAGCTTAATCTCCTCTTTCTTCAACTCCGCAATTTTTGTCTGCATGGCGTCCAGACTCTCCTTCGTCTTCTCTGAATTTTCAGTGAGCTCTTCCAGTTCATAAGAAAAGGACTCGATGCTCTGTTCTGAGTCTTCAAAATCTTTTAACTTGGTATCGTATATTTGTTTGATTTTGGCAATTGCATTATCAGCATCTTCAATCTCTTTTTCATTCTCTGCAATCTGTTTGGTTAGCCTGCTCAATTGATTCTTTAGCTTGGAATGCTGAACGCTATCATTGGATTCCCGTTTGTTGGCAATCTCCAGTTTTTGGAGGACAGAGTCAACTTTGGATTTTTGTAGTCGTAGCTTCACACCTCCAACCTCCATTATCTTTTCCTGCAGTTCCTCTATTTGTTTCTCCAAACTAAATGACTGATTTTTGAGGTCCTGTCTTTCAGACTCCAGAGCATGCAAAACCTTGGAGTCTTCTTTAATTTCCTTGCGGATCTTCTTTACTTCGTCAGCAACTGATGACTGGTCCTTTAGTCTCTCTTTGGAGGCTTTGACCTCTTGCGTCAACAGTGAAATCTCCAGGTTTAACTTGGAAAGTTCAACTTCAATCTCAGGCTGTCTATCCTTGAATCCATTCAAGGCAGTTTCCATCTCGTTATAAGCTGATTGGGCAATTGCAAAGGCTTCCTCTTTCTTTTTAACGTCCTGAAGCAGCGCGTTTAGCTCGTATTCACTCACCTCATTGCCCACAGAACTTGACGACCGTAATTTCATTGCACCCTTGAAGAGTCTGTTACCTCCACCGGACATGGTACCTGAAACATCCACCAGTTTTCCATCCAATGTGACCACTCTCCATCTCTTACCTCCCGATGTCACTCTATTGGCCCCTTGCAAATTGGTAGCAACGAGCGTGTCATACATGGAACTGTAAAATGCAGGAGCAAATTTGGGGTCAACAGGCGTTATCAAATCAAAAAGCCTTGGAACAGGGGTGTTGATTTTGCCAAGATTGAACTTCCTCAGTTTGTTCAAAATGATGAATTTTCCAAAACCCATGTTGTTCTTTCTCATATAGTCTATACACTGCTGAGCAGTCTCAACAGTGTCTACCACCATATCATCCAACGAACCTCCCCCGGTCGAGATGGCAACGTCATACTTGTCATCAATTACACCTAAGTCACCCAATCTTCCATAGAATCCCGGCAGTCTTCCAGAATCCTTCAAATGAGTCAGCGCTTGTAATAGTTTGTTTCTGGAAGCTGAAGTGTGGATTCTCGAACTGGAGTCATCAGCCTTATGCTTAGCATTCGCCAACTCAATTTCCATTTCTGACAATTTTGAGAATGCTTCTTTCACTTCCGATCCACCAAACTGAATTTGCTCCTTGACATGAACTTCTTCCTTTTTCAAGTATGCAGCTTGTTTTTCCTTCGATTTGATCAAAGCGAGAGACTCTTCGACCTTGTTCTCTGACTCTTTGGTCTCATTTTCCAAATCTGACAACTTGCTGGTTTTCATTTCCAACTGAGATCTTTTGATATCAATCTCGCCTTCTTTCGATCCAATCTTATCTTTCCATGGTTGCAGTTGATGTTGTAATTTCTCAATTTCTAATGAGAAGTCTCTTGTTTTCTCTGAAAGTTCCAACTTGATTTTCTCAAGTTCAGTCTTCTCGTAATCAAGAGACTCGGTCAACTCTTTCACCTGCTGTTCATAAGTTTCTTGGTCAGACTCTAGTGACTGGATGTTGGCCTCCACTTGACGTAGAGAGCTTTTATTCGATTCTAGTAGCTTCGATGCTTTTTTCTTTTTGCTTTCGTTATGCTTGATCTTCTCATCCATCGAGACCTTTTCTTTCTCTATTTTCTTATGAGCGCTCTTGAGATCTGAAATCTGCTTCTCCACCTGCTTGATCTTTCTGACATACAAATTGTACTCCTCGCTCAAATTCTTCACCTCTTTATCAAACTCTAATGTTTCGGACTTTTCAGCGTTGAGCTTTGCTTTGAGCTCGTTCACAAGCTCTGTGTTTTTTTGCAGAGCTGTGTTGTCATTCAGAAGTGAACACTGCAAAAAGAGACCCATTTTCGCCACCAAGTCTTTCTCCGCTTTGAGGAACTCAATGGCATCTTTTTTTCCGGCCTCGAGTTCGTCTTTAGCCTTCTCGACAATTTCATATCTTTGTTCTTTGTGAACACAGACATCGTTCAACTCATCTATTTGGCCCAGTCCTTCTTCGATCGAGGCTTTATACTTTGATGTGCCAATAATATCCTCTAAATACTCCAGTAAACCGTCGTCGCTGTTGCTCTCTGCTTTTGGTTTCATCTGGGCAATGCTTTCCACTTCTCCTTGCAGAATTAGAAACCGTTTGTGGTCCAGGTCGATACCCTGGTCCTTCAGCAAACCCTGGACCTCTGAATATGAACTTTCTTTGTCATTGATATAGTATTTGGAGGAATTGTTTCTGAAAGCTTTACGGGAAACGACCATTTCTGTGTTAGGAACGTCAGAGTTGATGATTTCCCCGTCCTGATCGTAGCTATCAAGCACAATTTTGAAATGGATGTCCACCTGGCAGAACGAAAGATTCGGAAAGTTCTCTGAGTTGTGTATCAGTTCGCTCAGTTTCGATTGTCTCATTTTAGTTGCTCTGAATCCGAAAACAAACAATAGGGAGTCGATCACGTTGGATTTCCCGGATCCATTAGGTCCAACCACAGCACTGAAGCTTCCATTGAACGGTCCAACAACCTGTCTACCGGCGTATGATTTGAAGTTAATAAGAGTGAGCCTGTCAATGACCAAACGCGGTTTGAAAGGCTCTTCGGACTCAACGTTCACGTCTTGCGAAAGATACTGGCTCTGGGAGAACTGCGAGAATTGCGACAGCTGTGGTGTCTTTTCTGGTTTCAATGCCACGACTTCCAATTGGTCGGTATCCCGATCTTCCTCCTGCTTGACTGCAGTGGTATTTATTTTGGCCTCTCCCAACGGTTCCACCATCTTTCTCTGTCTATACACGCTTTTTGTAGCTCCACCTTGTGCGATATATGTGGGTATATTTTCGGAGTCTGCATCTACCAACGCCATCAAAGTTAATAAGCCAAAATGTGAACACGAGACAAGTTCTGGCTCCGACTTTGGCTTCGATTCTGAGTCCACAAGCCTGTCTTTGCTGCTAAATATCCTCTTTCTTGTAGGATACAAACAAGAGAAATCAAAACAATCTTTAAACAGGGTCGCGACCTGGGCCGGGTAACCAACTTCGGTTCTATATACAAGAAAAATAAGAGCCTCCCCGGAACGATGGAAGTACTTTTGAGGAGACGAACTATCTGTTTACAAGTTTGATTGTGGGTCTGTTCTGTTGCAGGATGGCTATTCACGAACTTCCGGAGCTCCTGAGCCATGAGGAGATGAAAAAACACCAGATCCCGCTCGCATACCGTGACCGATGTGCAAAGCTGCTTGTTCCCCTCAACAAATGCAGACAGGAGGGATGGTATCTTCCGTGGAATTGCGTGGAGCTGAGACACGACTACGAACACTGTCAGTATCTGGACTTCAAACGGAGAGTGAAGGAGCTGGAGGACTACAAGAAACAGAGGGACGGTCGGTAAGGAGCGGACCAGCAGCATTGGATGGCTTGGACTGTAATTTTCTGCACCAATGACCAAACATATTTATTGACCTTATTTATTGACCGATTTTCCACTCACAATTGCTGTTGAAAATACAGCTGATCAGAGGATTCTGTCGTCTATCCCAAATAGATATTTATTGAATATATGATTGGGTGTTCCATACTCAGACACCCAGACGAACCGACGTCTCTGACGGTGAGTGCATTTTCAACTGCACTCACTGGTGACGACTGTGCAACGTGCCACTTTCGATGGGTCTTTGCATGGCAACTGCTAGCACAAATTGTCTCACCACCTTGGTCACCAGCAGATCTCCTTGTGTCCACACCCGTGCACCAGAGACCCGGAAAAAGCCCGGAACATCCTGTTGCTCGTTGGATACGATACTCAAGTTGGACTTTTCTGTGCCTCGTGCCGGTCTCCACTGGGGTTCCGTGGTCCCTGCACACAGAAACGGCGAAAACGGCGTGCAAGCCACCGGGTCAACTTTATATCCACCGCACCAAGCACAATAGCTTCCTGCTCGCTAAACCTTCCCGGAACAACCAAATTGCAGTAATAGCAACACTCCACGGGGCCACAGAAAATCTATTGTAGAGTTTGCGCGATGCAGAGCTGCCGGAATTAATATTGTCCCGAAGTGCAGTTGGGGGAGGAGGAAGATTTTCCCGTAGGCCTTGTGTGCCGGTTTCTGGCCGCGCTCCCACGGCCGCGTGATGCCTGCGCCGGACAAATTGCCAACCAGGTTTGGAAAATAATGGAAAATTTTGGGGTTCGAGAATTAGAATTAAGTACTGGTGATTTGTGAATGTTCCATTACCAGACATTTATCCGCTTTTCTGTACAGAACTGAATTATCCTTTGGCCACATACTGTTAGTCCGTGAAACTCGTTCCCCACACAGTCATGTTTGGGTTCACCTTGTTCAACAACTCCGGAAAGGACTTGTACCAAACGCCCAAGGAGTTCCAAATAAAGGCCAGAGAGGACATTCACAAACACCTTGAGAAAGTAAGAGCCTCGCCCCCCCCAAGTCGACAATCACGCTTCAAGTTCGGTAAAGTCCATTCGCAGGAGTCGTCAACACAGCTTTCACAGAATAAGAACATCGCATACTGCTCATCTCCGCTTCGCAAAGCAGTAACTATCTCCTCGCTCGACCAGGACTCTTCCGATGACGCTTCCGTGGACTCCTTCGACTCCAGACACGCATTATCCCTTCGCAGACATGGAACAGCAAGCACGCTAGAGTCGTCTCTTTTCACCAACGACCAGCTGACCGCAATATACACCAACACAACGCTCCCAACAGTAGTCACGGATGTTGCAGACTCCTCCGAACATCAGTCCCACTTCAACGGTTACGTACACCTCAACGACGCACTTCCTAAAGATTTCTCTGCATACTATTCGTCTGATTTACATGTGGAACGTTTCTCTAACGGAAGACCACGGTTCACAAAGAGAAATCTGAAAAACTGGGAATTCAACGACGTGAGATCGCTTCTTATTCTCGACGAAATGAACTCTGAATGGGGAGGAAAAGTCCCTGCTGTGATCTCGCCATTCCCTGCATATCCTCTCAGAATACAGCATCTCCCACTGGCAGCCTCTGACGCAGAATACGTTGAAGTTTTGGTGAAATCAGATATTTATTTGGAGAGTAAATTTGACCAAGAGTTCAAACTCAAGACAGCAAGATACATTGTGGCCCAGGCCAGATGGAGACACAAGAGTCTACTGGTGAATACATACAATGTTCCAGAGGAGGCCTTTGACCAGAACAACTATCTGAACCACCAATACGACTGCTATTTGAAGTTTGAATGGAGAAATATTGTTGAGAATTACTTGCTTAATTTAGCGATTGAAAACCAGTGCAGGCACGAGTTTAAAATGAGAATCAACAACCTGAAAAAGTTCAAAAAACTCAAAGACCATAAGAGAGACGACGGGAACCTGTACAAACGTGTTTTAGTTAAGAACAACCCGGAATTGAACGCTGAAGTCAAGTTTGAAATCTGGCAAGAAGTGCAAAAAGCAGTGTACAAAAACTTGGACTTGAATTGGCTTCCCGATGGACACATAACCGAATCTGACACGTCGAACGATTCTCCTATGACGATAGATGACGCCCTCCCAGCTTCCGGTTAGCATAGCTGTTTTTATAGAAGATTTTTTGTCTTTGAACAATCAATCAAAAATATACTGTATGCGTACTTTATTAATCTATTTCTTGTACAACTTGATGAAGCTTTTAGACTCTTCAAGAATGCTATACACCTTCATGAGTTCCAGGACCCGGGCTTTATCCTGATTGGAGGTCGATTTCCTCAGCTCCTGAGTCTCGGAATCTAGAAGGCTTTTGAACTCGAATTTCAGCGCAGCAACCTTCTTGCTCAGCGACGCCAGAAATTCAATACTGTCCTTGTATTTGGCGAGCTTTAGAAAGATCTTGTTGATCGACAGATACAGAATAACAAGCTCTTTGAGATCATTTTTGTTGTATTTGCTCACCAACTTGTTGAACACAAATATCTGTTCGTCCAGCATAACCAACTGGTCTATGATAGTTTTCAACACACTCAGCTTCTTCTTGTACAGCATTAAGTCCTCCAAATTGGCCACATCACCCTCGATTTTCATGTTGGCCAAAGAAAGCTCCTTGATATATCCGTTCAGATCGATCTTACAATCGTGAATAAGGTCGATGGATCCGTCGATCGAGTTCCCCAGCTGAATGAAATTCAGATAGTCTTTGTTGACCAGGTCAATTAGTTCAGTGTCTATCTCATGTATCAAGGCTGCCAGCGACTTGGTGAGATCCTCTAAAGACCAGTATTTGTAGCTCAAAGTGAGAAACTCAGATGGATCAAACGTCGAGTCCTGTTGTTTTGCTGCCGGCAGCCTCGACAAGTTGTACTGGAACGACTCTCTAGTCAGAGCAGAGTAGAAGTCCAGATCCTCCTCCTCATCCATATCGCCCCCTGTCCCATTTAATCCTATTTCGTTCGTCTTGTATTGTCTCACAGTATCGGTGGACTCCAACGACAGGTTGTCATCGTCCAAAAGACCATTGTTTGACCGTGAAACTGAGCCCACTTCAAATATGGACATGCTTCAACACTTTAGTGTCCTTTCTGGAGAGGGAAACAAGCAACTAGAACCAAAATCAAACACCTCGCAAAGAAACCGATGTTGTTTGTTGGCTTGAACAAATTATCTGCCCTTTTTTTTCTCACAAGAGCGAAAGCCTTCTCTTCTCAATGTTAGTTCTTATAAAACAAATGGCCAACTAACCACCAAGAAGCGTACTCCAATGGCCAAAGCTCTGTCCTTCCATGGAAAATCCAATTCTCATCCCAGAAATCCAGTCATTGGTGGCACAAAACCTCAATCAGTTCGATTTGCTCAGTCTTTCACTGGTGTCTAGATCGTTTTGTTCGATCTGTAAATCTCATTTGTACAAATCTATCACTCTCGACACTAATTACAACCAGTTCGACGAGGAAAAACTGCAAACCAAGCAAACAACTTTCATCAAAACAAAGTCTAACATCACCTCTTTCTTCAAAAACACCCAGCCTGCAGATTACCGTCTCATTAGATCGTTCAATGTCGTCAAGTCACCCCAGGAATTCATCGATTTAGACACATATCTTGAGAAATATCTGTCCAGATTTTCACGACTGTCTTCTCTCAGAGTTAGCAGTCCAATTGGACTGGGTGTGGTGTCACGGATTCCTTCACAATTGGCCCACTTATCTTTCTCAATCAACCTTTACGGCTCCAAGACGTTGCAACGCGAGTCCAAATTGGCTCTTTCTTCTCTCTCAATTGGTCCATTTGTCGACAATCAGCATCTCAAAAGTCTTCTAGAGTCTCTTACATCACAGGAAACCCTGAAAAGTCTACAACTCCTCAAACAGAGCAAAAAATTGCAACTAAAAGAACTTGTTGAGTCATCCAATGAATCAAATCTGCTTAATTTCTCAACAGACTTTGGAAATGTCGAAAAATTGAGTCTAATCAATCTCACAGTGCGTTCAGAGGATGGATATAAGCTGCTGAACTTGGAAAATAACCTTGTATTTCTCGATTTTACTAACGTCTCTGAAATATCCCCAACAACCTCGTCATTCTTGGACCATTTCTTCCCTAAAGCCCTGAAGTATCTCAGAATTGACATTCGACAATCATTGAACGATTCTATACCTTTATTTCTGCAAAAACTGCCAATCAACTCCCTGTCCCAGCTAGACTTGACAGTGAGATACAACAGTTTGAAAACTAAGACCCTGGAAGAAACGCTTCAGGAATATATCGCTTGCATACTGAGACAGTCGCAGTCTCTACAAAAACTAACTCTGGACATTAGAGTTGAAAAGAATATGGTTGAAGTTGATGAACTACTCTGTGATTCGCAGTTTCATTTACTGTTTCTGAATACAACCTGGCCGCATCTAGAATCTTTGAGACTTCCTACCCAATTTTCAGACCATATTCTGGCCAACAAAAAACTCTTCTTCCACAACCTTAACAGTCTGAAGTATCTTTGGATACTGGGCTCAAATACTTTCAAGAAACATTGGGGACTAGGAAATGTTTATCCTGGTGTGTTCGACAACTGGCTCCGTATTCAACATCTTCCGCTATCGTTAATCGAAGAGTCTCCAGAACCCTATGAGCAGCATATATTGGAATATTTCAAGATCGACGGTTGTTTGTTCCAAATTAAGGGCCATGAAGTGATACCAAGGGATTCGCTCGATGACTGGTTTGAAGAGAAAACTCAGTTAGTTTTCTAACCTTCTGTCATTACTCGAATATATACATACTGATGATTAGTTAAGAAATAATAAATAAGTGAAGAGGTCAAAGAACCCTTTTGATGTCCTTAGGCTCTCTTCCAGTAGTTCTGTTGGGATTTTGTCCTTCTTCGGGCTCCTCCTGTATCTGTGAAAACCTGTTTCTAGAGGCGTTGGAGGCAGCATCTTCAATTTCCGTCTTTTTAGTATCTGTCTCCCCAAATTCGTTTGTTTCAACTATGACAAACCTCTCTTTGGACTCAGCTCCCTGTACGGTGAGTTTCATTGTATGTCGAGGCAGTTGCAATACTTTGGTATCGATCATATCTTTCAATATCAGCCATTTCTCACTACTAATATTGAAGTTCTTTGGGTCGAATTTATTCTGCTCTAACTTGTATGTTGTTATAAGTTTTGTGAGATCTCTGCTATTGATAAGATCGTGGTTAATTCTGGGACTTTCCTCGGTGAACGAACGATGTTTGGAGGGCTCATTTTGGTTTTGATGATCTTTATCGACCAAAAATTGATACTCTTTCTCCACCTGTGCTCTGTTTCTCAACAATTTCACCGACTCGTGATCAACCGGACTTTGGTGTTGTTCCTTCACGTCGACAACCCCGAGAGAAATGGCCTTTTTCAAAAACGAATCCTCTGGATCAGAAGAAACAGACTTTGTTTCGGGAGCTTCTTTCGACTTGGCCTGCAGAGGTTTTGTCAAACGATCCACGTTCACCTGGTTTTTTAAAACTGCCCCGGGACCCTGAACCTTTTTGAACGCTCTCGCCTGTTTGGAAGTCGAACTTCCCATCTTGGTGAATGTTCTTTGAAAGAGAACAGACTTGTGCTATCTAAACGTTTCTACACTAATTCAACATTACAAAGAACTCCACAAAAACTCCGCTCTGCAGAGATGCAAAAAAATAAATTGGACGAGACCGGAATCGAACCGATGACCTTTTGCTTGCAAGGCAAACACGCTACCAACTACGCCACACGCCCATGTTACGCATGTTTGCTGTAACCTGGATACATTACAATTTTCAGAGACTTTCTGGGAGCCGGTCCCAGGGTTATTTTGAATACCATCACGTATCTCCTCCTAGGAGCTGGACACAGTAATCAGTTTTTTCCTGGAACATCTGAAAGCATTTTTGAAGGTTGGTCGAAGCTAGACAAGGTGGGAGAATGAGGCATTGTGTGGCAGAACACAGTCCATTTGGAATATTCACCGCCACACTAACGCTTATGTGGCGTAGCTTTTTTAACGTTGAAAAATCGAATTTTTCATCGTAGCTTGAGTCATAGCTCATTATACATTTTCAAAGCTGTCATACCGAATGCACAGACGTTGAGACAGACCAATTCACACCGTTCGGACTCATACTAGTCATCAAAATTGAAACCAGTTTTTGAAGTGGCTGCAAACTCCGAGATAGAGATCTAATTTGAGAGAATCCGATATTGAAAAAACCACATTGAAATCATGTCTTTAGCCAACTCCACGGCGTCCCTGAGCTCTTTGGGGCCCGGTGGATGGATTGTCCAGAAGTTCGGAGGTACAAGCGTAGGCAAATTTCCCGAACAGATATGCGATGACATTGTGATGAGTTACTGTGGCAGTAATAAGGTCGCTGTTGTCTGTAGTGCTAGATCTACACATACGAAATCGGAAGGTACCACTACAAGGTTATTGCTTGCCGCTGATCTGGCAGCGGACGATAAAAAGGAAGAATTCGAACAAATCCTGGAATTGGTGGCTGTCGATCATATAAACAACGCCAAGGAAAAGATCAAATCTGCTGTGCTTCAGAAACAATTGGTAGAAGAGACAATTCAAGAGATTGAGTCGGTCAAAAGACTATTGAATGCATGTTGTATCATTGGGGAAGTTTCCGCAAAGACTACAGATATGGTGATGGCTTGCGGAGAGAAGCTGAGTTGTCGGTTCATGAGCTATTTATTACAGGATCGAGGAGTCTCGGCCCAATATGTGGACGTTTCCAACATCAATACCAACACTGCTGACTTTTCCAACGGGCTGGATGCAGTTTTCTATAAGTATTTGAGTGAGAAACTTGCAACAGAGGTGAGAAAATTACCGGAGGGTACTGTCCCTGTGTTAACCGGGTTTTTTGGAACTCTTCCTGGCGGATTGTTGTCTCTTGTTGGCCGTGGATATACCGATCTGTGTGCTGCATTAACTGCTGTTGGATTGAACGCAGAGGAACTTCAAATTTGGAAAGAGGTGGATGGAATTTTCACTGCAGATCCAAGAAAAGTGAAGAATGCACGGCTGCTAAAGTCTGTGACTCCGGATGAGGCCGCTGAACTAACATACTATGGTTCAGAGGTCATCCATCCCTTCACAATGGAACAGGTCATCAAGGCTAAAATCCCTATAAGAATTAAGAATGTGGTGAATCCGACCGGTGAGGGAACCATCATTTATCCGGATAATGTTGCCAAGAGGGGGGAACAGACTCCTCCACACCCTCCTATTTCTGCAGAAAAGATTCCAACTTCGATATTCAACTTCAACAAGACAGCCACAGCGGTGACTGCAAAATCTGATATTGCAGTGCTCAATATTAGGTCGAATAAGAAGACGCTTTCTCATGGATTTCTTGCCAATGTATTCACTATTCTGGACAAATACAAACTTGTTGTGGATTTGATTTCTACTTCAGAGGTGCACGTCTCAATGGCTCTCCTTTATACTAAGGACTCGAGACATAATTTTGGAAAAGCGTTAGAGGAGCTAAAGAAGTTTGGAGATTGTGACGTCACGAAAGACCTGTGCATCATTTCACTCGTTGGAATCCACATGAAGCAACTGATTGGCATCGCTGGGGCAACCTTTAAAACCCTCGCAGACGAGAGAATAAACATTGAAATGATTAGTCAGGGAGCCAACGAAATCAACATATCCTGTGTGATAGATAAGAAAGATACCATCAAAGCATTGAATGCATTGCACGACAAGCTGCTTTTGAAACCATCCACTGATTTTGGAACTGCTATTGGTAATAGAGTCGCAGAACTCAAGTTGGACGTGAATTAAGATGATATTTAGTATGAATAAAAGTACCTTTGGATTTACCTTGAACAGTATTAACTTATTAATCCCGAGGAGTCTTCTCCTAGTATTAGAATCTACAGTGACAAGTCTGTTAGACCTTCTTTTTACAGAGATCTTGGCCGTTCATTGGATAGCATGTTTCAAGAAAAACGTAAACTGAGGACTACATCCAAAAAATTAGCTGTAATTAATAAATTTGACAATAGCCTCAGATAAACTCAATCATTGGTGAGTCTTTCAGTCTTGTTATTACCGATATGTAGCATGATTCCAACGAAAAATGTCAGTTCATGTTGTATTCTGTGAACTAGCACCTACAACGTCACCTTCATTTTTAGGCCATTCATCCGACTATCAACTCGCTTGTATGGATGTCAGCCATTTGTGCTTTCAAATACCTTAGAACACAAACACCTGATCTCCGAGTTTAGAAACGGGTTTGGCTTTCTTGAAGCCTAGCGCAACGGCACACTTCTTGATGCTGGAAACCATCAAAGGAGGACCACATAGCAGCAATTGCACATCATCGCTAGGTGGGGGAGCCTGTTGTTCGAGGATTTCCTGAGAAATAGATCCAACACCCCCATCCCAGTTCTCTGGAGGTCTGTTCAAAACGTGATAAACCTTGATGTTCGAATTGGATTTGATGATCAGGTCCAGTTCGGCCTTCAACAGAATGTCTTCAAATGTGACATTCCCGTACAACAAGGTCACCTTTGTGGTGTCCTCTGGATTGTTGGAAATAGCCTTGATAATCTGGTACATAGGAGTGATACCGGTACCTCCTGCAACCATGATAAATTCTTTCACCATATTTGGAGTGTAGGTGAAAAATCCTTTTGGACCACGGACTTTGATTGTCTCTCCTAATTTGAGACTGTCGACATGTTTTGATATGTTACCCTGTTCGTAGACTTTGATAAGCAGGTCGACGTAACCCTTGGATTCCTCATCCAACGACATTGGAGTGTACGATCTAACAATCTCTTTACCTCCGATAGTAGCACCAATAGAAATATGCTGTCCAATTGGAAGACCCAGAACATCGGTTGGTCTTGGAAGTCCAAATCTGTAAACTGCAGAGTTGTGAGTCAACACAGTCTTTTGGATCAGTGGGAACTCCTGAAATTGATCAACTTTCAGCACCTTTCTCTCCTTTGGAGCCAGGTAAAAGTAACCAATCAAAATAGTGACAACGGCTGTCAAGGCAGCCAAAAGAAGCGGATTTTGAATCGCAGACATGTCGAAAAGCCTATGAGCACCAACAGATGTACTATATTCTGGTTCAAAAAGAACAGCTCAGAAGCGTCCTGATAGGCTTTTATTGTATCTGATCTGGTCGATGAGGTGCTCTCGTTTTCCATTTGGATCTGAATGTCGGGAAAAAATTATGTCAGCCTCCATACTGACTGGGAAATGTTTTGCCCAAATGGGACAAAAAGAGCGAGCTCCTTTGAACAAAGATGAATCGAGAGGCTGTTGCAGAGCAGAATCTAGAAGAGAACAGAGCAAGAAAGATTGTGGATTATGGTTTGTGGAGGTCAAAAAGATGAGACTCCAAGGACAGACGTTCAAACAAGCCAATAAGGTGATGTTTGACTGAGCATCTCAGAAACGGTGTGAGTGTCTGGTGGGTGCAAGGTGTTAGATAGCTTGATGCGAGTCTTCACTGCTGTTGATCCCACCAGGAGGGAACTGTCTGCTGAATTGTCGTTTTGAAGCAATTCCATATGGTCCAATGACGTGCAGTCAAGTTTTGCTGGATTAATGTTGATGGGATGTTTGAGGAGATGAAAACGCACATAAATTTTAAACAGAGCCAGCACTGATCACCACTTTCAAATCTAGAAAGACCCTCCAGTGGACAAGTCTGACCGGAGGCTTAATAACGAATGACGTCTCCGCCTGTTGTTGTTTCAGCCCGGTATTGGATTACCCCGGAATTGGACTTTGTAGATGATCCGCGTTCGGGAACTCCAAGCTGGTTCCTGAGACGGGCTCTACGGTGTACGGATGTGTGGATCTAGGTTTTAGGAAGAACGTCGAAGGCAGGGAGAAGCAAGGGAGTAGAGAGAACTACGAGCATGGTGGTAAATGGAGGCGGTTGTCATTAGTCTTGGCATTTTACAGACAATCTGAGTCCAAAAGTTGGTTGGAAAAAGGCCTCTTTTTTAGATCATTCCGGAGTTTTTTTTTTGACCGTGTAGGTCCAGCAGGGATTTAGCGAGAAATTGTATGGAAACACAGTGGATGGGTTGTATATTGGGGTGGGTGGTGGAACTGGATCGGTGAAATGGGCAGAACTGAATGGACTTCAGGGATTGTGAGCAAGAACTACAGATCAGTGTAGAAGTCAGTCGACCGTTGGACTCTGAAAATCCTCATGAAGCTGCCCGCCTCAGAATTTTCTGCAGAGGTGATGTTTCAATTTTTTCTTCCACAAGTAGAAAAAAAGCCGGAATAAGGAGACAAGAAGTTGTTGTTTAGTAGCTGTTTGCACGGGATATTCGTGAAGTTCGAGGCGTTGGAAACGCTGTCAGTTGTTGATTTGGGCTACTGGTGCCTGTATAAGTAGAAACTGGTGTTGATAGACAGGAGCGACGAGAAGTTCTGGACTGTTTTGAGGCGAATTACTAAACAGTCAACAGAACAAGAAATAGAAAACGAAGATTGCATTCATTGTGCTTTTGACACCATATGGGCCCATCCACGAGCCAAAAGAGTAAGCAGCAGCCGAGCGAGTCTGTGGCTGGCTCGAAACAGGACTCCGAACTGACGGCAGTGGAGTCTGTCCGTTCTTTAGGATCTGTGGCGAGTGCCTCTTCAGCAAAGGAAATCGGAGACGGAAAGGAGTCGGATCAGACGGATCCAAGTCTGTCCAGTTCTGGAAGCCGACAAGGTAACGGCCTTGGCAAGCTTCCGGGACTCAAATCATTCACTCATAGGCTCTCTTTCTCGAAACATAATGTTCCAAACGACTCATCCCAAAGTAATTTATCCAACTTGTTAAAAAAACAACAGAGAAATCCTCCTCCAGTGCATTTGTCCTCATTAAGAACTCAGAGTCTTGAGCAGACACGCTCTTCTGAGTCCCACGGCTTTAAGGGCTCTCCAACTCCACATCTTGTTGCTGAAACAAACCAGCAAGAACCTGTCAACCATATTGAGCAGCAGAAACCAAACATTCATTCAAAACACGGTGGAGTACACGATCCGGACTACGATCCCGAAGAGGTTATCGACTCCTCAGACTCGGATTACGAAGAAGAGAATCTGAAAAGGGAAGAAGACGTGAACGATTATTGCGAGGGTGGATACCATCCGACGTTCATTGGCGAAAGATACGGCACCGAAAAACAGTATCTTATAGTACGCAAGCTTGGATGGGGCCATTTTTCGACGGTGTGGCTTGCGTATGACTCAAAACATTCCAGACATGTGGCCATCAAGATTGTGAGGTCGTCAAAAAATTATAGAGAGGCTGCAATTGATGAGATCAAAATTCTGGAGAGAGTGAGGGACGGTCCCAAGATCCACCCGGGTAAGAAACATATTGTTGAGCTTCTGGACCATTTTGTGCACAAGGGTCCCAATGGTGAACACATTTGTATGGTGTTGGAGGTTTTGGGAGAAAACATGTTGAGCCTCTTGCTTCGATACAAACAGTTCCAGAAAGATAAAACAAATGAGCTCAAGAAGAGCAGCATTGTTGAAGAAGTTGGAGATTCAGGGACATCTGCTTCTATCTCTGTGGAACATCATATGAGCACCATCAACGATCTCACGATTCTGAAAGAAAGTTACGGAGGTCTTCCTTTGACTCTTGTGAAACAAATATCCAAACAGCTTCTTCTAGCATTGGACTATCTCCACCGAGAATGTGGGCTCATACACACAGACCTCAAGCCTGAGAATGTGCTTGTTGAGATCAACGACGTGGAGAAACTTGTACAACTATTAGAGAAAGAGCGCAAGGACAAGAAGGTTGCCAAGTTGATGAGTTTGCGGGAAAAGAGAAATGTTTCCGGACATTTCAAAACTCACGAAGGATCGGAACCAGTCAAGGTGGACAGAGCAAGAAGTTCCTCAAACAGAAATCTTCCAATACGGTTGTCGAAACCATTGGCATCGCCGGTGGAAACCAGGAGTTCAGTCGATAGCTTTTTCCGGTCATTCTCGTTTTCGCAAAAGAGAAATGGATCACACGACTCGTCAGCTCTGAGAACAGGATCTCTTATGAGAAATGGGAGCTTTACAGATAGTATTCTGTGTTCCAACCTGACCCAGGGAACACCAACCTCCAATCATACACTTACGCAGCAATCGACGGGATCTTCCTTCCAGGTCCCTTCGACCTCCGTCAGTCTGGGTGCAATATCGCCTAGGCTCACGGTGAAAGAAACACCCGCTGACACCATTCCTGAAGAGGAAGGAGAGACTTCTTCTGAGGAGAACGAGGAATTTGTGGATGCCATTGATGTCCCTTCCTTAGTCCCAGAGCCGTTTCCTGTCCCGAATGTCAGTGAGACTACCACTTTCAAACGGGTTTCCTCATTGAATATAGGAGAAGCAGAGTTGCCAGTTGGACAGACCTCAGTTCCTGCTGCCCGTGACGTTCTTTCCAGAAGAGAATCTCTACTGTCGACAGCTTCGAGACAATCTTCCTCTGCCACCACCACTCTAGACTTTGACTCGGTGATCTCAGTGAAAATAGCAGATCTTGGTAACGCGTGCTGGACCAAACTGCACTACACCAATGACATTCAAACGCGACAGTATCGTGCTCCAGAGGTAATTTTGGGTGGAAAATGGGGCTGTTCTACTGATCTGTGGTCTGCCGGATGTCTCATATTCGAACTAATTACGGGAGATTACTTGTTTGATCCCAAATCAGGATCAACCTACAATAAGAATGATGACCATTTGGCGCAAATAATCGAGCTTTTGCAAATATGGCCGTCAAAAGAATACCTAAAGAAGTGCAAATATTCTAGAGAGTTTTTTGACAAATCATTCCAATCGCTGAAAAACATCTCCAAGCTGAAAATATGGACCCTGTCAGCAGTTTTGGTGGAGAAATATCACATCGAAGAACCCCTGGCTTACGAAGTTTCCCGATTCTTGTTGGCAATGCTTGAATTCGAGCCAAAAAGAAGGGTCGATGCTGGCTCAATGAGTAACCATTCGTGGCTAGCCGACTGCCTGGTGGAAGAACGACTCGACCGTGATTACGGACTAAGAGGACAAGACATCAGAGGCTATTCGAGCGAAGTCAAAAACGACTAGTTTGTCTGTAAACGCATGTATCTTGCTACTATCATCTATGTCGATATACTTACTTACTCTCAGCTGAGAACTAACAGGGCGAGCGAGTTCTTAGTCACCGGTTAGATAAGCTTAGGTAATACAGATTTTTTCAGCCAAATCGTATATCAGGAGCACTAATAAGAACAAAAGTAAAAGGACCTTGAACCACCATCTCTGTCTTGTGTTCCAACGTATCCAGCATGAGCTCCTTGGAGCCCTCAACGTCGCAGGACTTACGCGTTCTTACAACCAAAGGGGATCTCGGGCTCTCATTATGGGCGAAAGAAACCCCACGAGCATCTCGAAAGTTGATAGACAGGGTAGTTCTTAACCCTGACAAATTAGTTCTAGACAGAGTTGTGAAGGGAAGATACATTGAATTGAGATACGAAGGAGCTGAACAGGATTATGAGGAAGAAATATCTGCGAATGAAACAAATTCAAGAATAAAATTGGGGCATCCATTTATGGTTGCCACGGATCAAAGAGCAGGCTCTGGGGTCTATGTCCTTACTCTGAGCTCTTCACCAGATACTGTGGCCGAATTGAGTGGCTGGACAATTGTTGGAAAGGTCACTGGAGATGCCATTTACTGGTTGAATGGTTTAGAAAGTTCCTCGGTCTCCATGGATTCAAATGGCGTTTTAGAGTATCCTATTAGAGTTCTTAAAGGGACTATTGTAAGGGAAAACTATTTTTCTGTGGTCCTGACAAAGGCTAGAGAACCGAAAGCTACTGAAAATGTAAAGAAACGGACTCTGGCTAGACAAATTGCTCTTAGTTTTGATGATAGAGAGGAGGAAGATGGCGAAGAGCCGACTGTTGGTCCGGTAAAGATCAAGTCTGCTTTCCGAATGAGAGCTGCACAATTCAAAAGACCAAGGAAAGAGGACAAAGAGATTGAGGATCATGATCAGAAAGGGGAGATTGAGGAGACAGAGGGGAAAAGACCTGTTGCGGAAGAGGTTTTTCATTCCGGGGTTGGACACATTGAAGCTGGGAAAGAGAGAAAAGAGATTGTGAGTAGCAGAGAGACAGAGACTCTTGATCTTTTACGGAAATTCCAAACTAAAGTGAAGACAACTCAGCCGGTGAAAGCAAGAGAAGGGGGAGAGAAGCGGAAAAAGGAGTCCTTGCAAGGTGAAGAAGAAGATATAGACGGACTTAGTTCTGAGGAGGAAGGACTAGACTTCTTGAGCCATCGATTCGGCTCATAGTCAACAAATAGAACAGTATTTATGCTGAGTTCAAGTAATAAATAGTAATAAATAGTAATAAATGATAATAAATAATAGTAATAGTAATAAATAAGGATGTGGATCCCGAACGTCAGCCTTTTAGATTGAGGAGATCTGGACTGTTCTTTGGAGTGTTGACATAATCCCTCAACTTCTCAATCTGTTCTCTATCGTAGATAGTTCTATCTTTTGCCTGGGAAGAGGCAGTGATATGAGGCTTGACGTATCTGTAAAGCCAATCAGCTAGCTCGTCAGGAACCAAACCTAGATCTTTATACGTGAGTGCCTTTGGATCGATCACCTGGTTGATAGTGGACCTGACATAGCTGTCATAGTTGACTGCAGTGAGACTGGGGTTGAGTTTCTCGTTCAGATAGCACCATATTCTGAACAAAGTCTCAGTCAACGGAAGATAATACCCAGCAGCAACAGGGAAGTAACCACTCAATCCAATGTGTGTAATGAGTTTGAGCATTTCTCTGAGCTCTCTCTTGGAATATCTTTCCGTTCCAAACAACTCAAAGGTTTTTCCTGCCGTAGAGTCGTCAAATGCAATCTTCTCAATTGCCTCGGCAACTTGCAGCACGTGAGTCGGATAGATCTCCTGTCTGAACAACAGGTTGTCTCCCGGTATTTTGATTGGTATCAGCTCGTTCAAAAACTGCGAGTTACGGCCGTACATCGGAGCAGGTCTGACAATAGTCGAGTCTGGAATAATCTCTCTCAACACCTGTTCTCCAATACCTTTGGTAGCAAAGAAAACCGACTTGGAATCTGGATCCGCATTATACGACGAAACCTGAATGAACCGCGGAACATCATATGTCTTAGCAAGCTCCGCAATTCTCCGTGTAGCCTCGATGTTGGCATCTGCCATAGTGAAGTTTTTGGTGTTCTGGTCTGAACCAATCAAATTGATGACAATATCAGACTTGCAAAGTGAATTCTCAATGGTTTTCAGGTTTCTGATATCAAACTCAAGAAAGTTCACTACTCCAAGATCCCCAGAAACTTTCAATGGTCTTTTGGAAGTCTCATTTCTATATGGAGCAACAACAATTGTTCCATGTTTTGCTAACTTAGCCACAACCTGTCTCCCTAGAAACCCAGTGCAACCAAAAACTGTGGCAGTGAATCCAGTTCTTGATGACCGTCCACCTGTTCCAGCAAGAATCCGAGTCTCTCCCCGCTTGGTGATGGCTATATCACTTGCAAATGGGAAACGATGCATCTTTCTCACTTGGAGCTTCATGGCACTACTGGCCAACCCCGATGTTTGCTGGACTCTAGAAACCATATGCAATCTCTTGTGTCCTCTTCTGAATTGACATGCACCCGCTGTGTCAAAACTTCCAGTAAAAATGCCGTTGGTACGGTCCCCAAATCTTCTGGCTCAACAAGTCCCAATCAGATTGCAAGCTTTTTGGTTTCGGAGGGGAGCTTCTTCAAACACCTCTCTGCACCAAACTTGAAAAATTAAGGAGTTATGCGCTTATGTAAGCTTATGTCATTCATGCCGCTTATATAATTTTATAATTACGCTGCACACGATGGTTTTCACAACAGAACATAGAAATTTTGGATGATCTAATCAAGAGATAATTTGTTGTAGCACTACTTACCAGCCTCAATAAACAGAACACGGTTTTCAACGATTAGCTAAGCTTATATAATCGTCTTACAGTATATTATTGACAACCTAACCTCTTCTCCACTCCTTTCCTTCTTTCAGCGATCTGAGAGCCTACCGGAGGACTAAGATGAGACACAACTCTATTAAATGATAATACAAACCAGAAAAGATGGTTGAAAAACCAGATGAGAGGCATTCTTCAAGAGAACATATGCTTCTCTTGGTTTATGTGTAGTCGGTTTTTGATTTGGACTTTTGATTTGGACATTGCATCTTGAAAACACTCCGTTTTTAGAGCACTCAGAACAGGAGACGGACAAGTTCTAGAACACCTCCTCCGATAAGAAGGAAACACAATAATGCTAGGTCTGTTAGTATTCAGAGGTCAATAAAGGCACTTTTGTAGGCACATACCGATCCATTTTCTTGAAATTGGGTATTCTTTCTTGACTGCTGTGTTTTTTGGTTTTCCCATTTGCTTTTCGAGTCTTTTTGCAAACTTCTGGTTTGCTTTTCTTTGTGTTGGTGTTTGTAGAGCCTATTAAATTTCCGATATGGGGAATTCCCCGTGGAGAGTGTTAGTGGTGGATCTTTGACGTTTGGCACTGTTAGGTACTCACCATTTTCAAGAGCTGTGGTCCTTTGTGGCTTCTATGTGTCTTTTTGATTTGCAAGGAATATCCAAGCCAGTTAGATATGTTTTCAATGGAAAAACAGGGCTTTCGCTGGATCAAACAACGGTTCATGTAATAAATTTGTAGTGCTGGCTATGTTTTCTCGAGGAGCGAAATGTATGGTGAATTTTGTATGATGATATTTTTCAGTGTGTTCTACGACATAGAAAAGTAGATATAATTAGAGTCTCGAGAGCTCGACGGACCTTTTGTGATGACAGAGACAAGTCTAGGAGGGAATGAGTGGTTTCCAAAGGAGTTTGACACTATCCAGTTGGACAGTATAACCTCAAGAGACTCAAGAGACCCTATTTCAGCTAAAAGTCTGTGTTTCGAATGGAACCATGATGGAACAAGACTGGCTTATGGTCGGTCGGACAGAAGCGTGAAGCTTGTGAGATTTGACTACAACAGAACCAGGACCGACGACTTGTTGCTGATGTCGAATGCGCACGAGAACAGTGTGTGTTCATTGGCCTGGGACCCTCGAAACGGTAACAGACTGCTAACTGTTGCCAGAGACTCTTTGGTCAAGGTTTGGGAAGTCAAACACAAGACTTACGAGCTGGTACGGTCGTTCGAGATTGCTGGCAACAAGAACAACGGGCTGATTCGGTTTTCTAGATGCGGAAATTATCTTGCTGTGGTGGATATTCATTCTAATGTAGTTACAATACTGACCTGTTCAGGAGTCCAATTCGACAAGATACTGTCTGTGCGAGCTGATAATCGTGTTAACGACCTCGATTGGAATCTGAACTCCAAATATCTGGTGGTGGGATTCGACAATGGAATTGTGCGACTCTACAAGTTCGACCATTGGGTCTTTGAGGACGCAAAATTGCACAAACTGGAGCTCCATTTCACACTTCCGCTCACCAGTTCCCCCATCTCCTGTGTCAGATACTCTTCCAATGATCGCAATATTCTGGCTGGAACCGACGACGGCCAGGTTCTGGTTGTCGATGTGTTCAATTTGATTTGCACCAAGGCCATCGACTCTGTCGACGGTGCTGTTGGATCGATCGACCTATTTGTCGAGGGCCAACGGGAGCTGCTTCTGGCCACATACCGAGATTCGGTGAATGCGAGGGTGTTTGATCTCAGGACACTCGACGAGCTGTACACTTTGCAGAATTGCAGGAACGACCATAACATTCCGTTTGCAAAATTCCACACAAAGACGTTCAAAGTGATAGCTTTCAGCGACGATACAGGCCGTTCGAATCTTCTTGTGCCCAAGAAACGGGGACCTGCCGTCAGACCGTCTGTTCCTGGACCACGAGGTCCACGAGAGCCCGTCCGGCAGCACAGACCAGCCCGGGAAAATGGCCACGGACCAAAAGCCAGAAACGAGAGAGCCCGAATTTCCGAGTACAGAGAGCCGAAAAGACCCCGTACCCAGCTGTAATAGTCCATAGTCATTACAAATTCAGATGGTCCAGCTGTGTTCCCAGGTCGCTGGGGACGCTGGGCATGTAATTGGCGTTTTCGTAGCGGGGAGAAACGTGAGTTCTTGCGGGCTCTGGCTCTGAAAGAACCACCTGTTCAGTCTGGCCGTCGAGGAAAATCAGCGACGGAAGCGACGACGTTGAAGTTTGGCAGGTCTCGCTGGTGGCACTCAGATACGATGGC
Organism: Ogataea ortonii; assembly: GCA_030561785.1. Taxonomy (NCBI): domain Eukaryota; kingdom Fungi; phylum Ascomycota; class Pichiomycetes; order Pichiales; family Pichiaceae; genus Ogataea; species Ogataea ortonii. The sequence continues at coordinate 135,094 of JAKTYE010000008.1, forward strand.
GGAGAAAGAGCACCGACTGTGTGGTATGTTGGCGGAACCTCGTCGTCCCAGGCCACTCCCAGTCCGGATCTCTCGGTGAGAACAAGCTTGAATTGCATTCTGAGCACCCTTGCCACGCCGGTTGGAATTCCAGTCGTGTAATTAGACGGGTCTGAGCGGTTTCCACTAACGTGGTCGGGGCCTGTGCCTCCATCGTTGTGTCTGGACTGCGACGAACGTCTCATGGAGGTCGAAGTGGATCCTGCTGATTGCACCGGCGAAAGAGACGGTCTCATTGCGTGCGACGAAGAGCCAGAAGGAGAAATCTGCGACGTGAGTGGATGTGCCGGAAAAATCGGTCTGTTTGCCTGGACATTTGTCGTGTGCATGAGCTCCTCCGCCACAACCACCTCGACAATCAGGTTGTGATTCACGAAAACACCCAGATCGTAGTCCTCGATGTCGCACGAGCAATTAGATCCATTCTGGAGATTGAGATCAAAAACAGGAGAATCACAGTATTGCGAGCTGATCACAGCAAAGTTGTTCAGAGCAGAACCGAGTCCCATTGTGATCAGATTGATCACAGAGATCTCGGCAACAATCTCGATTCTTCCCTTGTTGGAGAAGTCGGACTTCCATCCGGATTTCAGCTCTCCAGAGCTCACTGTTCGTAGTTCTTCAATATAATAATCCGAGTGTTTTGCCGGCTCCTGAGCAGGGGAAACAACCACCGTATCCTGCTCATTAGACTCTCCAGAAGAAAGAGCGTTGGCATTGCTACGATGAGACGCCTCCGAGTGCAACGGCTCGTCTCCCATTCCCGACCAGTTCGACATGAACGGCGAAATGTCCGGATGTGCCTCCTCTTCTCCTTCGTTTTCGGCCGTCCTTTCTGCAGAGGTGGTTCTTCTTGCGGGAGCCTCAAAAAAAGGGTTGTAGGACGGACTTCCAACACCTCCACTGTTCTTGAAAAGTTTCTTTCCGTGAGCAGACTTCCGGGCAGAACGCACTGTCTGCTCGTAGACAGAAACATGCTTGTCGCAACATTCCGTGCGAACTCGCACACTTTCCTCGAGTCGCCAGTTCAACTTACGCATTCTCCATCTCCGTTCGGGTGTGCAGACATTGTCCATACGGATTTCAACAGGAAATGTCGATCTCGGATAAGCAACGTTTGGAATCACCGCTGTGGCAGCCACCTCGGTTGGTGGAAATACACGCAACGAGTTTCGGTCCTGGGCCCGCAGAATTGACCTTCTAACCATCACAGGAAGTGCCATGTTGATGCTGCTCAGCTTCCCTCGATTACCCACATAAGTGGCATTGCAAATGAGCTCGTATCTGATGGATGTAGCAGGGCTGGACAGAACAGACGTGGGAGAAAGCGAGCCCGGAATGAGATGGCTGAACGGGAAAGCGTGACTGGTTCCTTTTCTGAAACCTGTCTGCTTTGTCAACACATCCCATCTTGCCAGTTCTGTTACCTTTCGACGGCAATCAGAACACGAATCAAGCACCGACGAGTGCGGAAGAAATGGTTTGCCGTAATCAACAATCTGGATCAGGGCCAATGTCACCTCGTGCACCTCCACATACGCCGACTTTAGCTGTGAGGATGTCAACGTGGATATTGATACAGTCGATTGCACAGAATCCACTGCGCTCAAACTGTTTTGCGGGGCCAGGGGAGAAGAAGTACCAGAGTTTGTAGATAAGTTCGACATCTTTGGAGAAAGAATCGATTCCGAATCTTTCGAAACAGTGTCCATGATCAACAAACCACTGAATAGAGCACCCGAGCTCTCTGATGGAGGCCCATAGAGCACAATTGGAGGACTCTCCATCTTGATGGTCAGCTTTATGGAAGCATTGGGATTCACCTTGTTCAAATAATGAGTATGATATTTGTCTTCGTTTAACGAAACAGGAGCCGAAAGCGATGATGAAACATCTGAATGTCGTCGAGACCCTCTTGAGCTGAAAAATCTACTGAACGATGGCATTTGACCGCCAGAAAATTCCTCGTTTGTTGCCGTTTAGATCCGCAGCTGACCAGTCTTCCTCTTGTCTTAAAATACGGCTCAGGCAATTTTACTCCTGTTAAACAGCGAAAACACCTGTATTCTCCTGACCAGACAAACTCTAAACAACAAACAATGCTCTCCTACTAGTAACAAACTGCTCGCAGCAATGACTGTCTCTATTAACTCTTTTACTTCGAATAGACTCCTCTGAGGAAATCACAAATTTTATACACAAAAAATCTAAATCTGAGTTCATTTTTTCATGGCTGTGTAAAATTTTCATCCAAAGACTCAATTTTTGCAGCAGCTGGGAATCAATGCCAACACGCGGTGAACATCTGCAACAAGATGGAGGTGGGGGGGATTTGTCTTTTCTTTCGAATGAGGGTAGTTAGAGTCCAGTGGTGCTCCCACCAAAACGCTCCTAGACAGTTCAAGTTTGACACCTGGGTTCGTCGGATTTCGCCGGTTTCTGGAAAATGTCGCAAAGAGTGTATCTCGTAATTTATCCGTATCTGTCAAACTACTACACCTCACCGCGTTAGAATCCAGACTTTACAAAGACCTCCGTGTACAGCTGATAAGAATCGGGACTCCGATTTTGCTCTGCAGATGAAATTGCCAAATTCCCGTCGTGCTACCACCCCTCAATCTACCCCCTCCTCAATTAAAGTGGAATCCTGACACCGATAATTTCTAAGAGCAAATTTATCAATGGTGTAAGGAAGTTTTACTCTTGTAAAAGGCTCGATAGGCTATTCGGATTGTGATTTAAGGTTGTAATTTAAGGTAAACAAGTGGCCTTTTGACCAGCAAACCACTCAAATAAGAAGTGAAAAACGACTTTTGCGTGTTTTTTTCAATCAATTCATTTGCCGCTTGGTTCTGTTTTCCTTCCTGCTAGGATCATTGCTCTGAGTTGTTTTTGAGGTCTTCTGAAGATGTCTGACTCGATAGACAGGGTGTTTGTGAAGGCAATTTCCACAATCAGAACGCTGTCTACAAGACTGCCTCATAGCTCGCTACCTCGTCCACCATTGGCAAATCGTGTGAAATTGTACGGTCTGTATAAACAGGCCACCGAGGGAGATGTCGGAGGTTTAATTGAACGACCAAAGGGCACAAGACCAGAAGACGAGGCTGCCAAAAGGAAGTGGGATGCTTGGAAAATGGAAGAGGGGCTCTCCAAAACAGAAGCAAAAAGAAACTATATCACATTTTTGATTGAGACGATGAGAACTCATGCCAACGACTCTGTGGAGGCCAGAGAACTGTTAGGGGAGCTAGAATATCTCTGGGACCAAGTCAAAAACCAGCAAACAGAATCCCCGAACCTTCCTGATCTGCATGCAGAGCCTTCATTTCTGAGTAGTGCAGGTATGTTGTCTGGGCGTGCCCAATCTCCGGCTCTTTCGCTGTACAGACTTGCTTCAGGATCCAACACAAATTTGATAAGACCTGTTTCCAGATTGTCAATGACCAGTGGTCAACCTTATACTCAAGAGAACTTGCAAATATCCAACAAACAGAGTGCTCCAGAGCAACATCGCAGTATCAGTTCGAATACGGCTGTCTCAAGCAGAATTCCTGGTCTTCCAACAGGCAGTGGAGGCATCAGTGGGGGAAATGGAACAGAATCTCTCTCAGGCTCACGGAGTCTTGACTTTATTAAATGGCAGAATGACATCAACTCCACCATCAATAGACTGAACTACGAGATTGCAAGTCTGAAGAGCCTTGGGTTGCAACAACAGCTGCAGAGCGGACTGAATTCTTCGTCGCAGGCTCATTCGGGTAAAAGAGACAAGAACAACAGAAAAAAACAGTCAGCTTTATTTATTGGTATCAATCGGGTGAAACAACTAATCACCCTCTTGTTGATCAAGGTTTTCAGGTTTGTCAGAGCCTTCATAAAACAAGCCTTTGTGGATTCGCTGGTGGTTCTGGTTTTTTTGGCAGTTTTGCAAAAATTGAACCTGTTACCATCATTGTCAATCAATACTCAAGACGCAGCAGCAGCAGGAACTACAGTTGGTGGAACGTTAATCAGTACCGGAGACTATCTGTTCAGACTAGCACGTTTCCTATATAGCATGGTTGCAGAAAGAAGCACAGTCATCAGGGGTTCTGCCGCTCCACACGTCCCTGTGGTCCCGCCTTTGGTTTCATGATTATTAGCCAGAGATTCTGTGTTGATTGCAAGCTAATTCAACGTGATGATACCGTTGAGAAACCGCGAAAGGCACTTCTAGGAAACTACTCACAATAGTGTTACGTAATGCTTGATCAGAAATTAGGTAACTGTCAAAAATCGTATTCTGTTACCGGATATAGGGGGTTTATTCTTTTTTTCTCATGTTCACCAGCCACATCAGTTGTAGTGAAAGTCTAGAAAACCAATCGAATTTGTCCAGGGTAAATGACTTCTGACTCACCAGGGACAGAACTCCTGACCACCGGGAGCAACTATTGTTTCTCGTTGCTTTTTGCGCGATAAATTAATTCCTTTTCTGCGGTGGTAGTGGGGGACGTTATCGTTTCCGTTTTCATGCATTCATGCGCCACACTTCCGAAGCTTACTAATATTCGAAGGCTCTAGTAACTTGCGTGGCGAATTTACTAATTTGCCTTTATTAGAATCATCACCTTTTCTTCCTGTTGTCAATCAGCTTTACAAACAGGGTCTGTGGAGGTCTGTTTGAGGATAAAAGGAACTTCCGCTATAACTGTACAATGTCATCTGCGTCTCCTGAAGCCGGGTCCAAACCGGGCCGTAAGCCTATCCAGACCGAGCCTATGAACAAGAGAACTGCTCAGAACCGAGCAGCTCAAAGGGCTTTCAGAGAAAGAAAAGAGAAGAAAATGAAAGAACTGGAAATGAAAGTGCAGTTACTCGAGAACGAAAAGGTGCAGATCACCAACGAGTCTGAACTGTTGAGAATCCAGGTCGATACCCTAATGAGCGAGCTTCTGAAGTCAAGAGGAGGAGAGCCATTCAATCTCGAGGATATCTTCAAAAATAATATCATCAAAAACGGCCGCTCTACCTCCATGTCGTCAACAAATAACACTGTCTCGTCAACAGACTCTGAGAAATCGACGTCTAATACCTCGACACCTGGTTCGATGCAGAGTTCGTCTTCGTCGTTCTCCTCTTTCCCTGAGAAGATGGGAGCTTCCACGAATTCCGAAACCCAGTCTTCGTGGTCAGTTTCCGAGAGGTCGAAATCTTTGCAAAAAGATAATCTCAGCGGGATGGCAACTTCTCCGACTTCGGTTCAGATCGATATGAACACTCCAGGCACATCGGTTACTTCGAAAGATGAACTTAATTATCCTAGCTTTAAGGGAGATTTCAACGAGGAGGTGAATTTCTGCAACTCTCTAGGAACTGTATGTGGAGACAAAAATTGTCCTGTTCCAAAAGAACACAGGCGACCTTCAACCACCACCGGCGGTGAGAATGTGGCAGGTGCATCATCGGGATTCAACAACATTTCTCTGCAATATTCGAAGGATTCTCCATTCCAGTTTTTGGCTGATAGTGCTGCTTTAAACAGGCAAGGGTCTGTTGGTGAAACTGCATTTCTTTTTGATACACCTTCCTATACTGATTTCGTGTTTGACACATCGAATCCTGCGTTTGCTACTGGGGACTTTGTGACCCAGGAGGACGTTGCCGACTACAGAGAAGATGCTTCCACAAAGGGTCTGGAGAGTTTAATATTTGATGCCGGTGACCAGGATCCATTGCTTGATTTGTTGCCCTCTGCTGACTCGCAATTGGAAACTGAGAAGCTCAAATTATGGAAAGATGCTACTGATTTCTTACAAACAAAGGACAGCATCGTTCAGCGAGACGAAGCGAACGATGAGAGCACGGAACAGGTGCCGAATACCACGAAGAACATGATGCAGTGTTCACAAATCTGGGAAAGAATCACATCACATCCAAAATTCAGCGATCTTGACATTGACGGTTTGTGCACAGAACTGAAACAGAAGGCCAAGTGCAGCGAGCATGGGGTTGTCGTTGACGGTTCTGATGTGGGCGATCTGCTCACTAAAGCTGTGAATTCCCAAACGATTGGGTCTAAGGATTTCAACAATTTCTTGAAGAATTATTCTAAAGTTTAAAGATATGTGAACGGTGAACGTATAATGATGGGTTTATAACTTTTTTATTCGATGTTTTTTTTTGCGCTTTTACTTGTCTAAACTTAGATTACAAAACTATGAATCATTCAACTGTGAGTTTTTGGCAACCAATGTAGTTTCACAAGGCTGGATTAATTTCTGCCGGAGTCGACATCTACTCTATGTCATGTTAAGTTATATAAATGAATTTTGGAAGAACTAAAGGCAGATTATTCTGTCTGGCATCGCGAACTAAACAGATTTCTTGGGCGGGAAAGGGAGTAATTCTTGGCTTCATTGTCATACAATTATCAGAAAGTTTGGGATAGATTCAAACGATGTAGCAGGATCTCATTCTTAGATACACTGGTACCACATGCTTTTGAAAGCGACATCACAACTGATTTGTGACCTATAGCTTTTGCAAAAATGGTGAGCCACAGATGTCTCTACCCCACTTGCTCGTCAAATACGATGTGTGTATTTGTATCAATAGCGTTAAAGGGATTGCTCTGATGTAGTCATCAAGATACGCTTTTGTTAAAGTCAAAAAAGCGTCATCTTCGGTAAAACTCTGCTTCATTTGTTTTAACCCATACTTTTTTAGTTCATCAGGATATCATAAGCGAAGCTAGAGGTATAAGCGGCTAACAATCTCACAAGAATGGAAAGCTAAATAGATTCATCATATCTCGTCTAGCTTTGAACTAAAACGTCTTTCTGTTGGAGAATAAAAGCAGGAAAAGGCTTTTTCAGGGTGGAATTTGGGTAATTTCAGGAGTCATTGAAGGCATTGTTAAACGTTTTCATGATAGGGAGACTAACGTCAATCAAGACTTCCAGTTGATAATTACATGAAAAATCTTCTTTGAGTCACACATCTAGTTAGTTGCGTTAGGGAGGTTCTTTGTATGGTATGTGAGTGGCAAAAATTTCTTGTTATTTGAAGAGTCAAATTTTATGTGAATCACCATATTAACATAACGAGGATGATTACCATCACTCAGACACCAAAATGAATGTATTTGATCCTCAAAAATACATGCAATCCGTTGACTAAAACTGTAAGCTATATTTTTGACTGACCAATTTTTAACAAAGCCCGGGTCGTCTCATTGAAAATGGATGAGGCCTTTTCAGCACTATCAGTGTGTTTGTATTGTAGAAAGCACCAAGATAACACACTTATGAGATTGATAACAAGCACATTGCTCTTGTGACAGCTTTTGAGAACACTGTGTGCAACGAACGTGCACCTCCCGATTACTTAATGGTCTCAACGTGTATGTCTGCATAGCTAGCGCCAAAGTGGTGACACTAGTGTAATGTTGAGAGAGACAACCCTGTAGGCTCCATCACATGTTTTTCTCAGTGTCTGCTTTCTCCAACATATTTCTGAGCATAATTTTTAAGCTTTTTTGGAGACTGTGTCCGCAGTCGTAGGACTGTACAATTCGACGAACTATGAGAGTAACTATCCTATTCCAACAATCTTTCCACACTCTCCTAACCGAGAATGTTTGTATTCAATTGGTGAGAAGTTCGAATATAATTATTTTAGAGCGATTTTGAATTAACTTTGGGCTCCTATAGTGGCAAGAATATAATGTTTATGATGTGGAGAGTAATCCCTATGGAGTTTTGAGGACATTATTTCCATGAGAAGTCAACAACAGAGTCGCTAACATGTCCAGGGTCAATGTGACGGTTTGTGTAAAAATATTGTGTGTGCAATTTTCGGACTTTCTCTGAAATATCATTCTTGATGAAATCGCTTGATTCAGCAAGCACAAAGGTGTTACCACAACTATGGCATCACCGTAAAAGCACTTTCTGGCCAAAATTTAGCGTTTATCGACAGAAACAAACGGAAGTAAAAATTTCAGTAAGATAATACTGGATATCTATCTGACGGTCATTTCAGGAATGCATGGGGTACAAAACGATGCCCAAAATTTAGCTCACGTTTTACACCAGTATGACGTCCTTTTGAAAGTGACACCACATACGGTGTCCAGTGGAGGTCCATTGTCAAAACGGTGTACAACGAGTGTGCACATCCTGCTAACTATCTAGACTGGATGTGCATCAGTGTGCCAATAGTGCCAAAGTGGTGACTCCCACATAAACTTTCGAGCAAACATGACAGAAAACTGACAGCACACCTGCCTGGGCATAACATTGCTCACATACTTTTTTGAGTAGGCAAAATTGTATTTTTTCAGATGCCATGCTTGAACCTGGATCATAAAACAACCAGTCAACCTATCAGAATGAAAGTCTTCATTTTCTGTTCTCTGTTATCGTCTTTCAGGATAACCAAGCGTCTATTGCGGCAGTGAATAACCGAAATGTGTATTTTTAGCTCTGTTTTTGAGGTTTCTTTGAGTATCAGTAAAAGGATAATGCAGGAAGTGTGTGATGGGGAGAGTGGTCCCAGCCAAATTATCATGTCAACCAAGACATAATGCCATGTGATTCCGGAAGGCTCCATGTCAGGTGCCTGAGTGACACTGTTCGCATAACTGGTGTTCAACCAGTGCTAACTTGTGAGCTGAAGAACTGGTTTTTTTGCATGTCTATGCATCTGATACACCAAAAAGGTGAAAAGTATGGTAACATTACCAACAGCCCAACGTAGGCTCAGCAACACTTCCCGATCAATGGTGATAAGCTGGAACAACAGTTCCGAAAAAACTGGTTTTAGTCAAATCTCGTCTATCAGGGGGAAAGAGTGTAGTGAGTCAACAATCATATTAATGGAAATCTCCGGCTAAACACACCAAGATCGAACAATTGATGAATCGATGCCGTTCACGGTGATCACAGGACACAGATGTTCAAAACGGTGTAAAACTGACATAAACAACCTGTTTGTGAAGCGTATGAAGTTCGTCTGTTCACATCAACAACATTACAGTGATTCTCCAGATTTTTCCGTTTGATCTGTCCATTTTTCGTCAGAAATCTGATTTTTTGGGCCCAAAATCTATCAAAAATAAGAAATCATCATTCAACCTGAATTTCCAAGCATTTTTTTTATCTTTTCTATCAATTTGAGATTTTTTGAATTTCTTGATTTCTTCAATCATTTTTTGATTTCTGAATTATTTTTTCGAATTTCAAACTGCTTTTTGGATTTCGATTATTTTTCGACTTTGGATTTTTTTCGTCACTCAAAATTTTGAAGTTATTTTCTCTCCCAATTTTCGTTTTCCCTGAATCTCAACATTTGAAATTAAATTTCCTTGTAGAAATTTGTGTGTATGTTTGGTGTAGAGATGTTTTCTGAATAGCTTTTTAATCATCTTCTTAGTTACCCGGCTTTACAGATGATTTTTCCATAGTGCGAATGTCAGATCGAGAAAGAGAACACAACGCAAGAAAACAAGACAAGGACAGATATACGGTGGTAGTAGAGGGCCTTCTAAAAGGTATTGGGAGCTTGAACTTGGTGATCTGGATTGGCGAATTGTACTGCTATTCTACTTAATTTCGGATTGTGGAATTTGTGTCCTGGAATCGGATTGTCTTTCTGTTGACGGTGGTTGCTAAAGTTAAGTTCAAACACTCGACAGAAACCGATTGTCAGGTTGTTACAAAGTCTATAGAGAGTCGCAGTGTGATTATCAAACATTGAGTTGTATTATTAACTGCTTAAGTGAGTGTTGAAGATACGTGCGGATATCAAACATGGCAGATATCTACGAGATCGAAGACATTGACGGCGTCCGTTTCAATTGGAATGCATTTCCAGTGACTAGACAAGAAGCTGAAAACATGGCCACTCCTGTGGGATGTTTATATACTCCTCTATTGGCTCGAGAGGATCTTCCGTTGGCCAGTTACGATCCTCAAATTTGCAGAAGGTGCAGAGCAGTGTTGAATGTGTTTTCGCAAATCGATCTAGGATCAAAAACTTGGACATGTAACTGCTGTCTGTCCAGAAATCCGTTACCTGTGCATTATTTGAATATCTCTGCCGAAAACCTGCCTATGGAATTGACTCCACAGGCGTCGACTATCGAGTACGTGCTGACAAAGACTCCGGCACCGCCTCCTCCTGTTTTCATCTACACCATCGATCTGTGTCAAGAGCCAGAGGATTTGCAGGCGCTAAAAGATTCTTTGATAACCTCCCTCTCGTTACATCCACCAGGTTCCCTCATCGGTTTGATCACTTTCGAGTCGGTGGTGAACGTGCACGAGCTAAATTTTGAATCATGTTTCAAAAAATACGTCTTCAGTGGGAACAAAGAAGTTGAATCTGTGGAAGTCCAGAAACAACTGGGAATTGCAGGCAATGGCTCCAAGAATTGGATCCAGCAGTTTGAGTCTGGTGGAACTATCAACAAGTTTCTGCTGCCACTAAGCGACCCAGAAGCCGAGTTTCAAATTACAAAAGCCATTGAGTCTTTGGAAGTCTCTAAGTGGACGGTTGAACCGCTACACAGAGCAATTAGAGTCACTGGTTCCGCCCTCAGTATTGCATCGTGTTTGGTGGAAGGATCCTTTTCTCAATGTGCTGCCAAAATTGTTCTTTTTGCAGGAGGTCCTTGTACTTTTGGTCCAGGTGCCATCGTTGGAACAGAACTCAAGGAACCCATCAGATCGCACAGTGATATTGACAAAGGAACTGCCAAGCATTACAAAAAGGCTGTTTCATTTTACAAGAAAATTGCCTCCAAAGCTTCCGGAATAAAGAAAGACAGCAAGGATAAATTTTCGGATCCACACTCTTCCAGCATATTCAGTGTGGACATCTTTGCCGGATGTTATGACCAGACTGGTATCTATGAGATGAGATCTCTAAGCAACCAAACTGGAGGTGTCGTGGTGGTGACAGACTCGCTCCAGACAGCCATTTTCAAAAACTCATTTTTTGCATGTTTCAACAAAGATGATGAAGGGTATCCTTCAACTTACTCGGATGGATCTCTGGAAGTTTTCACTTCTCAAAGGCTCAAAGTTGCTGGTGTTGTTGGTCTGGCATCGTCATTGAAAAAAGAAGGAAAGAACGTTGCTGACGTTGAAATTGGCCAAGGATTCACTAATAAATGGTCTCTTCCCTCGATATCTCCAAAACATACCTATGGCATATTTTTTGACATGCAAACAGTCAGCACTGCAGATCAAAGAAACTCATCTGTTCCAGAGGTGCACATTCAATTCCAAACTACCTATAGACATACAAACGGAACCTTGAGGCTGAGAGTGACAACCTTGAGCAGGTTGACATCGAACTCAACGGAGCTGTCCAACACTTTTGATCAAGAGGCTGCTGCTGTTCTGTATGCCAGATTAATTGTTCACAAGCTGGAAAGTGGTGGAGAGTATTCTGACTTGTTAAGATGGATCGACAAATCGTTGGTCAAGCTTTGTACTATTTTTGGAGACTATTCTAAGAACGATCCGAACTCGTTCAGACTATCATCCAAGTTTTCACTTCTTCCACAGTTTATTTACCATTTGAGAAGATCTCAATTTTTGCAAGTGTTCAACTGTTCCCCAGATGAAACTGCGTTCTACCACCACACTTTGTTGAGAACCGATGTGAGAGATTCATTAGTGATGATCCAGCCTACGTTGGTGAGGTTCATGGCAGATGGATCTGAGCCAGAGCCTGTTTTGTTGGACTCTGCCTCTTTGAAACCAGATGCCGTTCTGCTTTTGGATGCCTTTTTCTACACCGTCATCTACTTTGGACATATCGCTGCTGATTGGAGGGACAGAAATTATCCAAGAGATGAATATCCCGGCGTCTACGACATGATTGATAAGTCCCGAGAGGAGGCAGCTTCTCTTATTGCCGACAGGTTCCCGCTGCCTAGGTACGTTACGTGTGATGAGGGCAAGTCTCAGGCAAGATTCTTGTACTCCAAATTGAATCCGTCTGAGAACGACAATAATGGAGTCGACTCGACAGGAGGTGCAATGGGAGGATATGTTGCGGACAACAACGACTCTGCCACTGTTGTTCACACCGAGGACGTCAGTCTCAAGACTTTCTTCCAACATTTGGCCAAGCTAGTGGTGAACAACACTGTTGCTTAGTGTAATCGCAGTGTCACGTTTTTATTTTATATTTTCAAAACTACGGTCTTCTCTTTCCTTATTGAAAAATGATCATTGACTGTGATTGGCATGGCATTGCTTTATTAGGTGATGTATTAGTATGTAGTTAGAAGGAGCTCCAGTTCCAATCTGTTGGAACTCCTGATTTATTCTGGGACTGATCGTTTCCCATGAGATTCTTTCTAAGTGCGTCTTCCTCTGTCGAACCTGGTGTTGCAGACATTTGCAGGGCAGTGAGCTGATGGTTGATTTCAAAATCTGTACCATTTTCGAGGAACTGCAACCACTCTTCATGGCAAGAGACACAGACTTTGCTGTATTTGCAATATTTGCTGCTACTATCGGCCGTCACCGGGTCATCTATGTCGAGTTTCTTGGGTTTTTCAAACTTTGCAAGCAGATTCAAATAGGCTCTGTTTTGAAGACACTGGTAGCAGAAGATGAGGCCGCAACGACGACAGTGATGTTTTCTTCGCACCAGGGAAAATTTCGCGGCACACCCGGTACAAGTGGCACGCGAGCTATTTGGTTTCCAGTGGGAGTGCGAAGGTTCGAGCCCGCTGGAGGAAGACACCGGGGAAACCGTTCCGGAGCGCGGATATGTGGCGGTGAAACTGGAGTTGTTAGAAACGACGGCCTCTAAGGGGTTGAGAGAGATAGATTTAGTGAGGCGCAGCGAGGGAGAGGCTGGCACAGAGGAATTGGAGTTCTCTGTAGAGGCTGCAGTGATAGCTGGCGAAGAGGTATGTGTTGCAGGTGGGGTGGAGGAATTGGTAGAGGTGTTGGAAACGATTGACTTTTTTTTGGAGGTCGAATCCACAGTCGTGGCTGCGGCAGCAGGAAGTGGCACGGAAACGTCACGGATGGGTCTGAGGACTGGAGGCACGTAATCGACAAGTTTCGCGGGCTCGTTGATCTGTTTAAGCACGGTGAGTCCCGGGGCCGTTTTTGGTCGCAAGTCCTGAGAGCTGTTGGAAGTTGAGCCGTGCCAGGAGGCCACAGTCGGGTCGAATGGATGTCGCAGAAACTTGAGGTTGGTTGGCGAGGTACCGGAATCCGACGAGAACTTGCGTGTTGGTTTCGAAAGGTCGTAGTTTGCTGGTTTGTACTCTGTGGCTGGTGTGGAAGTTTGGGCAGATGATGTGGCGTAGTTTCTAGATCTACGGGAAGTTTTGGAAGCCGAATCTAAGAGGCTCTCCACGGAAGAGGTGTCCTTCGATTTGGCAGAAGAGAGGGTGGCTGTGTCTTGGTGGGACGAACCTTGGGCATCTTCCTTGATGAAACTCACGAGCGACATCCGTGGGGCCCTGATTTTCTCGTCGTAGTTGTACTCGAAACTGAGGTCGTTAGTCACATCGTCGGGAGGCTCATCCTTGTCCTTGAGAACTCCCTTATACTTGGAATAGAACTGATGGTGATCTGAATCATGGTCCACCTGATCGTATCTCTGCGGAGGGTAATTATGGATGATGGAAAAGGGCGAGCTATGGGAATGTGTGTTGAGAATCGGTTTTTTGGTGAACGAGAACTGCTGCAGGTCCTGGTTCTTTGCTAGCTCTCCCATAACGGAGATGGAATACCGGCCTTCAATGTCAGCCACAGCGTGTGACTTTTCTGTGATTGATGTATGATTTCCAGTGAGTAGAACAATCACTCTTGTCCTTGTTATTATCAATCCTGTTACGACTTGATTGATGTTTCTGGTTTCTTTTGACGTTGCCTCCTTGTTGAGGTAATCACAGTAGTGGATTCCTATTGGTCAGTTTCTTATCTCTAGCTGCTGTACTCGCTATCGAAAGATGCATGCGAATCCGGAAACGAAAGAGTTTGTACTAGCCGCAGCTTCTATTGTTGCAGCGATTGTTATCGGGGAAAAAAATACAACGCTCCAGGGGCTGCTAGAGATTTTCTTGTGGCACATCCCTGGCTTCCCCGGTAAGAAACCTCTACTCGCACGAGGCAACAACAGAAAGGGAACAAAACTAGGGCCTTCGGTGCTGCCCTAATTACCTAATCACCGAACATTGTCTGTGGAATTGTTGCGGAAAATCCCTTTGTGCTGAGGATTCGTTATCAAAAGGTAATTTTTGGAGATGTGCTGCATTTGTGTGGGACAGGAGATAAGACAGGTTATGGGTTCCGTATTCAGAAAGGGTATCCCAGCACAGCATCCAAGCGAAACGACGTTGGAGCGTCCTGCTATCAGGGTGTTCTTTTTGTCCGGATAAATATTTACTAAAGCGTGAGAGGTGCTCGGTGTCTTCTCTGGTGTGAGGTGCTCGGTGTCTTCTCTGGTGTGAGGTGTAACGGAATTTCTGTACCGTTTTGGGAAGTTGAATTCGAGCTCCTTGACTATGACGACCTTTCTATGTTAGGACTCTGGATAAGGCTGGATGATTACAATTAGCAAGGGCTGCGTTTGACACAGACATGCATGCTGTTATCTTATCGATTTTCCAGATCAGAGAAAGATATTGACAAGGTAGCTGGGGTAAAGAGACGTTGCAAGATTAAAGATTGAGAGGGTTGGGGAAATTTGGAGAGAATGTTGCAAAATTTTCACATGCCGAATCGGGATACAGCAGATGATTGGCCCAGAGACAGATTTTGTTAGCGATTCTGTCCAACGTTTTTCCCGAGAGCAAAGTGTATATATATATCTAGATAAATCCGTGGTGGTTTTTCTGAGAGTTGCGGTTACATACAAGTCTTTTCCACCATAATCTATTGTTTCGCCAATGTCAAAGGAGCTGGAAACATCGGTAGAGCCGTTGAGAAGCGGCTCTGGAGTGACGCTAGACTCGGACGCTGCTAATCTGGCCCATCTTGGGTACAAGCAGGAGTTCACGAGAAACTACACTTTTCTGTCTGCATTTTCGTTTGCCCTGTCGATTTCAGGGCTAATGGGAACCATCTCAATTACGTATTTGTACCCTCTGTGGTCGGGAGGCCCTGCTGCTGCCGTTTGGTGCTGGTTTGTGGGAGCTATTGGGTGTCTGTGCATAGCATACAGTGTTGCCCAAATCACTTCGTGTTTCCCCACAAGCGGAGGTATGTACTACGTTATCATTCATGTTGTGCCCAAGCCCTGGGTGCCGTTGATCGGCTGGATCGACGGATGGCTGTTTCTCACAGGAGCCCTAACAGGAGCCTGTTCGACCGACTTTGGAGCAGCAACCCTGCTCCTCCAGACCATCTCCATGTACTCCAACTACACCTACGTGCCCACCAGGGGACACATCACTGCTGTTTCGATTCTCGTGATTGCCTCGCACGGGGCAATAAATTCGCTACCGGGCCATGTCCTGTCGCGAATCACTAAATACTACGGGGTGATCAATATCTGCTCCACAGTGGCCCTCATTGTCACTCTTTTGGTCAAGTGTCCCGAGATCAACACCCGTGAGTTTGTCTTCAGTAAGGTGATCAACTCCACAGGCTGGTCTTCCGACGGCTGGGCGTTCCTGTTCGGCTTCCTAAACGTCTCCTGGGTCATGACCTGCTACGACGCAACGTCGCGAATGTCCGAGGAGGTGCACGATGCAGCATACACCACTCCTCTGGCCATCACGAGCGCTCTCACCGTCACCGCAATCCTTGGCTGGATTCTTGTCGTGGTGTTCACCCTCTGCATGGGCACAGACATGGACACGATCCTCAACACCTCATCTGGACAGCCAATTGTCGAGATCTTCGACTACGCAATGGGAAGAAACGCAGCAACGGCATTCCTAGCTCTGTGTTTTGTCATCATCTGGTTTTGCGGAGCTGTGGCTGTGTGCTCAACTTCTAGATCTCTCTGGTCTTTTTCCAGAGACAGAGGAATCCCAATGGCAGACTTCTGGTACCACCTGGACAAAAGAACAAAAGCTCCAGTCAGATGTGTCTGGTTAATCTCTTTCATCAACTCTTGTCTCTGTCTCATCAATCTTGGCTCCTCGGTTGCAATGAATGCCATCTTCTCGGCCTGTGCCATCTGCACAGACTGGTCCTACGTGATTGTCATTTTCTTCTTTGCAATAAACTCGGAAAAAATGGGAATCGCTCCGGGCCCGCTCCACTTTGGGAAATTCTCCAAACCGCTCATGTTCTACGCTTGTGCATGGACCCTGTTTGTGTCCATTGTGTTTGTTTTCCCGAACTACATGCCTGTGACCAAAGAAAACATGAATTACACCGTCGTCATCCTCGGTTTTGTTTTCATCGGAGCAGGAGGCTGGTATCTCTTCGATGCTAAAAACTGGTACAAAGGTCCACTTTCGAACGTGGATGAAGAGTATGAAGGTATCATCGAGGCCATTTACTCAGAGGACCAGGACCACAATACCCATTACCGGAAACCTCCCAAACATGCCCCTCACGCCGAGACCGAGTATGTCACCGACAAGAAATAGCCGTAGATTAATTGATATTCATTCGAAAGAAATTCTGTAGTTGACCGTGTATCCAATGGGTCGTACTGACATGAAGGTCAGAAGGAAAGGTTGCAACCATATCCACCAGCCACGTCAGAGTGGCTTGTAAATGTACCGCCACATTTTTCAACGATCTTGAAAACATAATGTGCATCATTGAACATCCGTACTTTTACTTTGTGCTCCGATCCCCAGGTCCTCACGGTTCGTCTTCGTTCTAAATCCCCCATGACTCACGAAACAGACTACAGGAAATTTATCCTGTCTCTTTTGGCAGCCCTGCTGGTGCTGATTGCGACTTCGCTTCTGTTCAACAGAAAATCCATCTTCAACGCAAAAACTCCAACATTTGTCATTGTTGGACCAAAAGGGAGTGGAAAAACCAACCTTTTTGAACTGCTGACCTCTTCAGACCACAAGTTGCCAAAACTGACAGTCAGTTCGATCGAGCCCAATTCTGGAGACTTGGATCTTGGCCCCCAGATAGGCAAATTCAAGCTCTGGGAATTCCCCGGTAACGAGAAGCTTAAAGCCCTATTTTTGCATCCATTTCTGAGATCTAACCTTACATCCTGCAAGGGTTTGGTCTATGTGATTGATTCGTCGCAATTCAACTCCAATTACTGTACAGATGTTGCAAAAGATCTGATTCAGTTATTGCAAATTACCGAGTCTGTTCCAAATGGGATCGACTACGTCATTTTCTGCAACAAATGCGACTACTTCACGTCCAAAAAATGGCCTAAAATCAAAGAGCTGATAGCTGCAGAAGTTTCCAAGTTGTACAAGTTGAGTTTGAAGAATTTGAACCAGATGAGCCATAACGGTGAACAAGAGGAGGACACGGCTTCGGGAGAACAACTCTTGAGTTCGAGCTTCCAAGATGGAGAGTTCAAGTTTGATCTACTTGAGGGAAATGTGGATTTTGTGGAGGGAAATGTTTTCAAAGCAAATATAGAGTCACTTAGCGACTGGTTCAGCCAAAAA
This sequence comes from Ogataea ortonii, assembly GCA_030561785.1. NCBI lineage: Eukaryota > Fungi > Ascomycota > Pichiomycetes > Pichiales > Pichiaceae > Ogataea > Ogataea ortonii. The sequence continues at coordinate 152,714 of JAKTYE010000008.1, forward strand.
GCTGTGAATTGAGGTGGATGAGTGTGTAAGTTGATGAATATCATGACCGATCAACAAAAAACAGTTGAAACAGCATACGATTGACTGGTGATACTGGGAGTAGCTGGTAGATTCTGTAAAAACGTTCATGGTTGTCTGCATCAGATGAACAACGGTCAGGAATGTTTCATTGAACCAAAGGTGTTTCATCTGGACTTCAACAACAAATCTTCTCTTGTCGAATTCCTGTTAGTAGAAAATCTGCATTTTTCATTGAGCTTTTTTTACACCTCTGACATTTCCGAAATGACTATCTACAAGTGCAAAAGAGGCTTGGTTCTTTCGTTCAAAATCCAGCTATAGGAATAGCTACCAGGAATTTGAACCATTGGAAGAAAAATTGTAAAACTACAGTTTACCAGCATTAATAGTTTCAAAAAATTAACGAATTAAGCAATTAAACGTGGAAGGACAAAGTTGACTTTTGGTAGTGATTAACAACCTCCCTTAACCACGTGATAGATAGGTAAAAATGTCCTATAAAACACCATTTCCTTTCTTTGAAGTTCCATCGAGGACAAACACGTCATCTTCTGTCACCGGTTCCCGTAGTAACTCGTCGTCCAAGTCTGGTCTTCTCCCGGTTTCGAAATCCATGTCTTCGTATTTCACAAAACCCTCCTTGAAGTAGAAAAACTCGTAAGCTCCCCATATTATAAAGAACAGGGGTAGGAGAATATAAGCGTCCACAAACCAGCCGGCTTGAAATGGTTTGAAATAAGTCCATCCCTGCACCAGAATCAAGACAATTCCCAGTATTATGGCAAAGTAGTAGAGCCAAGGAAACAGAGGAGCCACAAAAGAAAGCTCATCGAGACTGTAACCTTGATGAATAAATCCTTTTCTGAATCTTATGTGGACAATGCAAATTGAAGTCCAAGCTATGAAGGCGGCAACTCCAGCAAGACCAACTATGTAGGAATAAGCAGTTGAAGAGCCTGATTTATAGCTGAGAATGGAAAGGAATGAAAACAAGTGACAGGTGTGGATTGCAACGTGCGGAACTCCTCTCTTGTCGACTTTGCAGAATATACGGGGTCCATATCCAGACTGAGCCCAGCTGAAAAGGGATCTGGAAGCCAAATAAATGGCAGAGTTGATTGCCGAGAAACAGACCACCAATAGAACCGTTGTGACGAAATATTTTGCATTTTCCCAGCCTGCATCTGTCAACGCTATGGTCATTGGGGATTTGAGAACTTTTGCAGAGTTGTTCAAGTTATCATCGTTGTATGCAACGGTGATGCCGTAGCATATAGAGAGGCCAAAGTAAACGAAAATGATTCTAAAAGCTGTGTTTTTCACTGCATTCGGAACTGCCTTTTTTGGGTTTCTTGCCTCAGCACTCAAGATTGAAATGGACTCGACTCCTGAATAGAATTGTCCCGCATAGACAAACGAGTTTGCTACTCCTTTGAAGCCTCCATTGAACGGAAAATGACCAAACGGATTATCTGGTTTGTGATCTTTGATTCCACCGGCAGCATAGATGATTGCAAACACATAGAAACCTGCGAGAATCGTTAATTTTGCTATTCCCAGAATGAACTCCGACTCTCCGTAAGCAGTGACTCCAAGCATCTGGAACACAGAAAAGAATCCCCACAGAAGCAGAAACCAGCCATACGTTGGAATTTTATCAGTATAGGTTGTCAATGAAGCAGTTATTGCAGTGTACTCAGAGATGAGAACTGTAATCCACAGAAATGTGTAGTAAAGTGCAAGAGTTGCTCCAAACCCCTTGGAGATATATTTGGCTCCGAATATGCAAAAATTGAAGTCCAAGTACGAATTCATTTCTCCAATAGATAACATCATAGCAACCACAAGAACAGCAACAATAGCAAACCCGATCACCATGGCTGCTGCACCTGACGATGCCAACATCGAACCCATCCCGATAATGGCTCCCGGTCCCAGAACGCCGCAGATACTCACTAACGAGAGGTATCTATTTTTCAGACCTGCCTTGAGGCCAGTATCTAGTATGAAATCGCCGTCTCCGGCAGACTGATAGCCGGTCAACGACACCTTTCTTGTCAAATGTAGGTTAGGATCTCCTTTTTCTGACATATTGGTTGATGGATCTCAGGTCAAAAGTGAGAGAGACATTTTCGTTCAAAGAATTTTCATTTATATATAGCTGTCAAAACGATTTGCGACGCACAAATTTCGAGGAAGAGCGTGACATGGTAAGAGCTGTCAAATTTGCTTGACAGGCTCTGTCAAAGGTACTTGTTTACCTGATGACCAGCGAAAAGGCTATGTGAGATGGGGAAAGAGCTTGTACTGCTGTGTTCGGTTGTTTGGGCAACCAACTGTTGATTGGGGACCATCCTCGGGTTTTGTCGGTGTTTGAGAAGGATCACTTCTGCCACAGTTGACTGAAAAAAAAAACGAGGAGCAAAGTGAGGATGTTCCCATAGTGAACACTCGAAATGATTTTCTGGGACCATGAGGAGCTCAAATGTATAGGAAGCTGCATTGCAACAACAAACACTATGAAATCAACGGTGTTTTGACCAGCCACATTGATCTGATCAGGATCAAACCAAAAATCAAAACTGACTTCTTCAGTCGTTTGATCGTGTGCCGAGATAAAACTTATTATGCAATGACTTCAATGGCTTGAAATCTTTTCCTCAGACTCTGTGGAACAAATTAACAGTACAAAACGATTGGTGAACGAAATGTCTGGAACTAAATCAATGAACAGCTCCATGGAGACAAGGATAACCTCATATCGACCAGAAACAGTTTAATCACTCTGATACTCGAAGGGTTTAGCCAATTTCGCTGGCTGTGATGACTCAATGACACGAATCTGGCTTCAGATAAAACTCAAAAGTATAAATCTTGTTCTGAGACTCATTCGATTTTCTCGATCAGGAAACTGTGTATCTTTATCTCTGCTATTTTTGCACCCTACAGCACTCCATAAAATGTCGGATGCTTAGGTAAGTCAATTCAGTTGTCTGACTCTTGACTCCAGCACTCAATGGATGGGTGATGCGAGGATTTATCTGTCCTGGCGAAATACAATTTGATACCAAAATATCCTTTTGAGTGCTCTGTAACTTGAAGGAGCCCTGATACAGTCATGGGATCGAAGTACGTGGTGGTCGGCTCAGGAATAATCGGTTTGTACACCGTTCATTCATTGATCGAAGAAAACAAGATTCCTGGAAGCGAAATCACCGTTATTGCCAAACATCTTCCAGGCGACCAGTCGATTCATTACACCTCGCCTTGGGCAGGCGGTAATTTCTCTTGCATCAGTCCTGATGACAAGGATACTTTGTTTTTCGACAAGTACACCTATTTGAACCTGAAGCTTTTGCAAAAGAAACTGGGAGGAGCCAAATGTGGCCTTGACAGAAGATACAGCACCGAATACTGGGACTCTGAGCCGTCATTCGAAAAAATCGAGTCTCTGAGATCGTATTTAGAGGACTTCAAGGTGGTTCCACGCTCACAACTTCCTTCTGGAACAACTTTTGGAATCACTTTTCTGAGTTGGAATTTCAATTGTCCTCTTTTTCTGGCCAATTTTGCCAAGTATCTGACTTCCCAGCATGGTGTGACGTTTTTGAGAAAAGAGATGGCAGAGCTCTCTGAGGCTTTCTTGCCAGCAACAAAATACCTCTTCAACTGCACTGGAATTGGTGCACATTCTCTAGTAGAAGATCATGACGTCTACCCCACAAGAGGAGTTGTGGTAATTGTCAAAGCTCCCCACATTCAGGAAAATTGTTTGCGATGGGGGGATGACTACGCAACCTATATCATCCCTAGACCTTATTCTAATGACGAATTGGTGCTAGGTGGCTTTATGCAGAAGGATAATTGGTCGGCAGATACCTTTAGTTACGAAACAGAAGATATTCTCCAAAGAACTACAAAGTTGCTTCCAAAAATTCTCGACCAGCCTGTTCAAATTCTGAAGGTGGTTGCCGGTCTCAGGCCAAGCAGAACTGGAGGACCGAGAATCGAATTGGAAAAGATAGACGGTGGAAAAGTGGTGATTCACAATTACGGGGCCTCTGGTTATGGCTTCCAGGCTGGCTGGGGAATGAGTGTCAAGGCTGTCACACTGCTATCAGAAGCTAACATAGAATAAATGCTGTAACTATGAAGCTCGTTCTGCGTATCGCTCAATATAAAGGAACCAAATTACACGAAGAGCAAAGATTATTTATACCTGTTGTAAAGAGGGTCCTCCTTTCTTCAATTTCATGGGTATCAGATTCCTGAATGTTTTCATACATTCTGTCATGGTTACTTCCAACAGCTTGGCTACGCCTTGTATGCCTTCCACCCCCATGGATCAAGATATGCCTGCTCCATATCATCAAACTGTGGCCTGCTAGCATCTTTTTTTGATGATGTAATCTTGATTATGTCATACTTGACTTCAGAGCCAGCAGAGAAATAGACAGTTTGATCATTCTTCTGGTGGAGATGTTCCAGCAAGCAGGTTGTGCATAGACGATGACACTACTGTCTTTTTCTCCGAGAGATGATTGAGGATGCCAAAAAAACATGAGGAGAAATTGTGGCAGACATTCCTGTTAATTCAGTTTGCTCTATGCTTTGAGTCGGTGATCTTCTCTGCAGCCTCCAAGATTTTCTTTCTTTTGTGTGTATTAACATCTTCGATTCTGCCAGCATTTGAGCTGTCGAATTCCAGCTTTTGCTCCTACTGTACATGTTAGAATCGTTTGCTTTTGCTCAGAAACCAAGATCGTCGTTTATGTACGTCATCCTTTTTACCTAATCTATTATGTCATTTTTTGGCCTACTGTATGTGTAAGAGCTGTTCTCTTTTGTCTACTTAATTACGTACAGGTGTATGTGCTCTGGAAGGAGATAGAGTGTCATTGGAGATTAGAAAAGTGCTCTTTTGCATTCGAGTGGAACAAGAGTGATTCTTCTAGTTGGTATGACTGGCTTTGCCCTTAGAAGAAACATAACTCTTGCAAACACAATTGTTTAACAACTCCATTCGGATGTCTTCAGCCTCAGAAAACATGTTGACTGTGATACTAGGACTGGTGCCGTTGGCTGTGGTCCACGGGGCTAATTACAAGGTTTGTGAAAAATTGATATATCCCGTTTTGTTGCCTCGTATTTCTGCGCAGGTGGTTGGCGGCAGTGGTGGCGGAAGCTTGCTGAACTCTCTGAGCGAAGACCTACGGTCCATTTTGCAGATAGATTACGATCTTTCTGGGACTTCGAAACAGAATACAAGCAATTTGAAGCCCAAATTGAATGGAACAGGGATTGTTGAGAAGTTGCAACAAATTCTGTTCAACATTTGTGTTTCTTTTGCCTTGCAAGTGATGGGCTTAGTGTTCTTTGAAATCATAGGGTTTGGAAACAACGAAGCTCGAGGAATAGATTGGAAAGTGACACTGGCAGTTTTGATTGTGTTACTAGGGTACTTAATTCCCAGTCTATTCATCCTGTTGTTGATTTTCAAGCTGCCTGGATTCAGCCATCTAGCAGGAATTGTGAGTTCTCGTCACAAATCTATTGCATATATTTTTGTTCTTGGGGGGTGGGTTTTAGCTTTGAGATGGTTCAATGCACTTGTCTTTCCCACCAGTATGGCTGGATCATACCAATTTTTCACCTATTCGTTGTTGGAGGTCACCATGTTGGGAATTACCTGTCTTGCAGTTCTCAGTGGGATGGGAAGTGTTTCTTCTCTGTTCTACATCTTTTTCAAAAAACAGAAACCCATCAAAAAGACAGACATTTCACGACTTGTGGAGACGATGCAGACCACTGATAACCTTATCGATACACGAACTAGAGAACTGGAACACTCAGGAGCGAATCAGAACGAGCTTCGAAACGAACTAAAGGCACTAAATCAGATGAGATTGGATCTTGTGGAGGACGTCTCTTATCTGTTGCAGAACTACAAATTGCAAGTGTTTTCGGCAACACTATATGGCCAAATCCTTCGAGCTGGAAACCTCATATTTTCGGTTTATTGTCTGTACAAAATTGTGAGCATCCTTGTATTCAAACTTCCTTTCATTTTGGTGGACGAATACTATCTTGATCCAGGATCACAACCAACAGAAGTACAGACTGCCGATGCCCTTTCCGTTTCGCTGGCCAAAGCACTGGCCAGTCTTCTCAACTACGACCAGGACAAACTTGCCACTAATGTTAGTCTTGTCTTTTCCACATTCTTGTTCCTCTGTTCCTTTAAAAACGTGCTGGAAACGTTCCATAAGTTTGAGAAGATTCTGCCCCAATTTCTGCGGCCTCATTCCCACCATCACGGCCACCATGGCCCGGAATCAGTGTTTTTGTTTGAACTCCTTGTTTCGGAACTCACTGGAATGTACATTCTGTCGACTACCCTACTTCTCAACACTTATATGCTGGCGAAACATCTAGATCAGTTCGACGGCCTCGCTACGCTGCTCGGAACGAACACCGCTTTTATAGACATCTGGTTTGACAAATGTTTTGGAGCCAGCTGTGTGGTGAGCTCTTTCGGGTTATTCTTGTCCCAGCAACTCGAGCGGTACTATGCTGATGATGAGAACGACCTCTACGGCAGTTACGACGAGGAAATGATGGTGCAGAATAGAGGAAAAGGTGAATGTTTTTTTTTTCCTGTGACTAAAATCATGTGATATATTTGTACGAAAAAGTAACGTGACAAATCCACGGAATATAAAAAAATTGTACGACGCATTCTGTTTGCTCGGATATTATGTTTATTTTGTTCTTGCTCTAGTGTCTTTTTAAGTGATAATAGTTAGATTCAGGACGTGGAAAACCGGTTTGAAGCAGTTTCTGTTGCAAAGAGCTTGGATCTGGCCTTGAAACGGGCGAAAACGGATAATTATTGAACTAATTATGGCCAGTTTAATTTCGAAGATTATCAATAGCACGGATCTGGCCGAAATCGACTCGCCATACGCCCCCGTCAGTATTACTGTGCCTAAGCCGGGGATTATTGAGGGTCTTCCGGACGGTATTTTGGCCATCATATCACCGGTAGTGGTTTATTGGGTTTTCTCGACGGTTTTCCATCTGATTGATGTTTACGAGTTAGCCGAAAAGTACCGAATACATCCGAGTGAAGAGGTTTTGAGCAGAAACACAGTGAGTTTGCAAGTGGTCATAAGAGATGTGATACTCCAGCATATCATACAGAGCATAGCTGGATTTATGGTTTACCAGATCGATCCTATACCCACCACGGGATACGAGAATTATACCATTTGGGGCTGGAGACAACAGGTTCCCCGTTTCGTGCCAACATGGGCATTGTATCTGGTTTATTGGTACGGAATCTCGCTGTTTAAGGTGGCTGTTGCGTTCATTATCATCGATTCGTGGCAGTATATGCTCCATCGCGCAATGCATTTGAATAAGTGGTTGTACAGAAAGTTCCACTCTCGTCACCATAGACTGTATGTTCCATACGCTTTTGGAGCATTATTTAACGATCCTGTGGAAGGTTTCTTACTGGACACTTTGGGAACAGGAATTGCTGGGATTGTGACGGGTTTGACCCCAAGAGAGTCTATAGTGCTTTATTGTTTCTCGACAATGAAGACCGTGGACGACCATTGCGGTTACTCATTCCCGTTCGACGGCTTCCAAGTTCTGTTTCCAAACAACTCAATTTACCACGACATCCACCACCAGAACTTTGGCATTAAGCACAACTTTTCGCAGCCATTTTTCACTTTCTGGGACAAGTTTTTTAACACCACGTTCCACGGCATTGACGACTACAAAAAAGAACAGGAAAAGATAACTCTGGAGAAATATAAACAGTTCCTGAGTGACAGAAAAAACAAAAAGCGGCAGGAACATCTGGAAAGAGAAATGAGAATGGCTAAAAGCTCGAGCAATTCCAGCACCGCCAGCACCGCCAGTACCGCCAGTACCGCCAGTACCGCCAGTATGACGAGGACGCCAAGTAGCTCTTCGACTGACTCGAGCATTGGAGATGAAAAAAATGCTAATAGAAAGTTGAATTCAAAAGATTCAAAACTGATTGAAGTTTACTCTGAAAATGCAGAATAAAGTTTCGCCGAACAGTTGGGATCTTTGTGAATCACTTTTGACTGTCGTTCATTTTAACTCTTTTTTATGTAAAATTGTCCTTCGAGGACCTAATTAATACGATAATGATGGATGTTGGTTTATGTTTATATAGAGGAATGAATAGCCTAAAAAGTTTCAATCTGCACTCTTTTCGAGCTCCTTTTGTTTCAACTCTTCCAAACATTTGCTGCCCAATTCATTCAGAATCACAAACTTCTCTCTCGGATTCACTTGTTCCAGCTCGTGATGTTCCACCTTGGCCAGATCCCAATGTTTGTCCTCTCCTTTTCTCCACAAGGAATCCCAGAAAATCTTGGAAGAAAGTTTTAACTCATCCATCACGAGACTCAGGTCACTTACCGACTCCTGCGCCCATGTTGGTCTGTATTGTCCTGAATACCAGATTTGTGAATACTCGTTCCTCTTCCTCAGTGCCTCCGCTTCCTTCCGTTTAGAGACCTGTCGCATGTATCTGAGTTCTACTAGAGCATGATAAGCTTGGACGGCTTTTTCGAACGAATCGAACTGAACAACAGCCATAGGTCTCCAGAGATCTCTTCTTTTTGATGGCTCCCTATTCTCCCAGTTTGGACGGAAAAACTGCTGTTTGATTTGATAACTGGTGATATGTGGTGTCTGTGAATATATAACCTGGCCTGATTCGATGTTTCTGAAGAGGAAAAGCTGCGGAGCAAATCCATTCGTCTTGAGCCAATGCGAGTTTCTAAACTTGGATGCCATGTCGGGTGTGTAGGCTTTTTGGAGTAAGCAAAGCGGAAATTAGATGTAATCTATGCTGAAAAGTGCGAATCTGCGCTTTTGATCCCAGGAATCCGACTGGGTTTCCTTGTTTTTGCGCCTTCAACTTTTCAAAGCTCTTCTTAAAGTGTGTGAATTCGAAAAAATTTCAACACCAAAATGGACCTATATTACTGTTGAGCCGGGTAACATTTTTTGAATCCGATGCTCTCTTTCCTCCAAACTCATGCTCTTTATAGCTTGTATCGTAAATTCTTATTAACATCACTTATCGAACAAAACCAAATCCAGCAAAACCACCAGTATAACTATATAGCTGAACCATAACCCCTGTGTTTCATAAACAAGACATCATTTGACCATCGAAGCGTTCGAGGACTTAGGAGACTCCACCTTCATTTTTGTATGAGGATTGACGATTTCCAAAATCTTCTTTGCCCGTGGGGTACTGGATCTCGGCAAGGAGGCGGCTTGTGATTGTGTTTTCGAGTAGAGGGCAGTCGAGTTCAAAGTTTCAGGGCTCAACGGAGAAGTCTGGAGATTAGACGAAGTCGTTGGAGACGTCTGAGGACTGAAAACAGAAGACGTGTATGGATTGAACTTGTGCGATTCGGAAACAGTTATCTCCGGACAGAACTCTATGTCGTCCTCCAGCTCGAAGCCCTTGGAAGACATGAATCTTGCTCTGTGAGACGAATAAAGCGACGCTATCGAAGACTGTGGAGATGATAGCAGCAACGATTGGTAGCTGGAAGACGATGCAGACGACGCAGAGGTAGACAGGCCTGCTGGGTTTCCAGGTATTGACGTGGTGGCAGGTGCACCAACACCGGCAGATCCTGTAAGACCATTGTATATTGGTCCTGGGGACTGCACTCCGCGTGCTCCGGCCCTCTTGTTCATCAGTAATGAGTTATAGGAAACTGGGGATGGCGCAGACATCGGTCCCTGTTGCGATGGAGCTCCCTGCTGAGCGGCAGCCGAAGCTAAGAGCGAAGCAAACGACTTCTGTTGCTGAGCTCCAAGAGATAACGGAGGTTGGAGTTGCTGCTGTTGCTGCTGCTGTTGCTGTTGAAAGTCAGGAATATTGTCCTGGCCTGTATTATTATAAAAGCTCATTTCTTTCACTTTCTGGGTGTTTCTATCATGTAAACGGCCCAAAACAACCAACTATCTAATTGACACTTTGACTTGGCCAAAACGGTATATGGACTATTTTGGTGGTCTTGGGATCTTTCTGGTGTGAACTTTTTGGAATTCACACTTATCTGTCTCAGAGATATCGGATGACAATGGTTTTATGGGTATTTTCAACTTTCAAGCTGATAAAATGGCACTTCTTGCTCAACCATCGTGGAGCCAATTAGCCCAGAATCACTTATTTCCCAGCCATCGCTATTTTGCAGCCTTAAAACATTGGTTTCGCACGACCTTTAAATCCTCAGACGTCATATGTCGATTATGTCAGCAAGAGCTTCTGTGGGCCTACGAGTGGTGTTTAGGGGCCTTGGACACCAAGAACAGGTTGGGAAGGCATCAGGTAGTGACAGGGGCGTTAGAATCTATATGTGTATGTCTAGATAGTTGAGCAATTTTTGTGACGGACTGGGGATACCGTAAAAAGGGAATCGCAATCCTCCTTTTATGAGCTCGTCGAAGTAGTAACCCGAAATGATTAAGAGGTTTATCAGCAACCAGCAAAAACCAATTACAGATTGTATTGGTCCCGGAAGATAGCGACGAAGAGGCTGGGATAGCTGCAGAAAGTATTTTTCGATCACGAGAGCTGCTGCAGAGTATAGAAAGATTGTGAAGGAGTAGAAGCATCTTCCAGTCCAGATAGTGGTTCCTCCAAACTCAATTTTAGGTGGAAGCCACCAGGGATGTTTGGGTTGTATTGGAAGTTGTTGCTCCAAGGCAAACAGAGCGATCCTGCCATATGGATGGTTGCTGTGCACAGAAAGGTTGTAAAAACGACCAAGGGCCAGCGGTTTTTCTTGTCGAGAGGAAACACGAATGACGCTACACACTCCCCGATGTTTTTCGCACTTCGAGAGATTAGCTGATGCCACACGTTTACCCAGAAGTTGCGGAGGGTGAGTTCGTCAAAGAGCCGTGACAGATTGAAGGGAGGTGGAAACTCGTGTGGCTTGTGTACACCCGCCACGATGTGTGGCACAGCACCCAGATAGTAGACAGAGTTGAGGCCGCAATAGAGAAGATAGGAGAAGCTGGTGAAGTGGTGGACAGTCCAATGTTGGATACATGATTGTTCGGGACAGCTTATTTGGGTCCCATCCGCCATTTTTCACGTAATTCGAGGAGTAAAGAAGAGCCCTGGCCAAATCGCAAAGAATCAGTTTCAATCCGAGCTCCCACACCAGAATATTGGTCAGCCAGGAAGCTTTAGAGCTGTTTGGGAGCTGTCTGATGCTTGGAAGCTGGAAATTCCATCCACAACCGCGGAAATTGAGCGTAGTTCTATGGAAAGCCCAATCCAATCTATTCCGAGAAAAAGAACGATACTTTCTAACCTGATGGACGGTTTCTTTTCCTGGACGATAATCCTCGCCATCGGGAGACTGGATCAAGAACAAATCGAGGTAAAAAATGGTCTGAATCGATAATCCCAGTCCATGTAGCAGCTTGGTCATTCCATCACCAGTTACAGAAATCTGTTGAAATTTGTATAATAACAGGCACATTATGGATGCTCCTAGAACCCGTCTGTAAAATCCAGCAGGAAGCTGAAATATAACGGTGCAAATTGCAAACTGGATCAAATATTGATAATACGGAAATGCAACCACCAAAGAGTTCATTATCTCTTCATTGAAAAGAGTCATCAGCCACATATTTTCTTATCTCCGTCTTGCAAGTGGGCTCTGCCCCAGCTTTTCATATCACCGATCTGGCTCACCACCAAAAGCTGATAAACTCCAACTCATCCAGACAACTTTCAATGCCACCAACCGGTTTCAGGTCTGCCTTTCCTCCTTTAACCCCATTAAGATATTATTACATAATCAACGATAAAGCAAGCTACAGTACTCCAGATAGTTGGGCCAATAAATAATACGGAATATATAGACACAAAGAAAGAAATTACAAAGGTTTTCATTCTCATTTGTTCAAGCTGAGAACCAACTCCTTGTACTTCTCGGTGGAGAAGGATTTTGGTCTCTCGATAGGCAATCCAACACCTCTGTCGATGATCAACTGAGGAAGAACACCAAAGGCTCTGGCAACACCAAACAAGACGGTATAGAAGGACTCCTCGGTGAAGCCGTAGTATTGCAACAACACTCCCGAGTGCGAGTCGACATTAGGCCATGGGTTCTTGGTCTTTCCGTGCTCCGTCAACACCTTTGGAGCAACCTCATAAATGTTGGACACCAGCTTGAACAGGTCGTAATCAGGCATGTGCTTCAGAGCAAACTCTCTCTGGGCAATGTATCTTGGGTCTGTCTTTCTCAACACGGCGTGTCCGTAGCCCGGAACAACACGGCTGGCGTTCAGAGTGTCCCACAGGTACTTTTCAATGTTCTCCTTGGAGATTTCTCCCTTGAGTTCTCTCTGCATCTCCTTCAGCCACTCCAGAACCTCCTGGTTGGCTCTTCCATGCAAAGGACCAGCCAGACCGTTCAGACCAGCAGCAAGCGACAGGAAAGGCGACGACAGAGCAGATCCAACCAGATGGGTAGTGTGTGCGGAAACGTTGCCTCCTTCGTGGTCAGAGTGGATCGACAAGTACAATCTAATGAGCTCAACAAACTCTCGGTTTGAGCCGTAACCCAAAAGGTTGGCAAAGTTAGCACCGTAATCCAGGGATTGGTTCACGGTGCCGATCTTGCCGTCTTTGAAAACGTTTCTGTAAATGCTGGCTGCAATGACAGGCAGCTTGGCCAACAGCTCGATACTGTCCTCGTAGGTGTACTTCCAGTAATCTTTTTTGTTTACTCCGGCGGCGTAAGCCTTTGCGAACTGCGATTCGGACTCCAAGGCGGTCACAGCGATGGAGAATTGTGCCATTGGGTGCAAGGTTGCTGGCAATCTGTCGATGAGCTCCTCAACGTGCTTAGGAAGCTTTGATCTGGCAGCCAATTCTTCGGAAAAGGCCTTGGTTTGGGCCTCCGACGGAACCTCTCCTGTCAAAAGAAGCCAGAAAAGGGCCTCTGGCAGAGGCTCATTTCCACCAGGAGCCTTTGGAAGTTCTTTTTGGATGTCCGGGATGGTTCTTCCTCTGAACCTGATACCTTCGATCGGGTCCAACACAGATCCTTCCCACACAAGACCCTTGATTCCTCTCATTCCTCCGTACGCCTGCTCCAGAGTGACCTCTCCAATCACAGTCTTTCCGTACTTGGACTTGAGCTCCTTGATTTCAGCCTGTTTCTCAGGAAGCAGCTCTGCAAACCTCTCCTTCAACGTTGGCTCCTTGGTGGAGTAGGCTCTCACGGCGTTGAACAAGTCCAACTTTCTTGAAGCTCTCACAGCAGTTCTCAATGACATGATCTAGTGTAGATGGGCTTTAAAATTCCTTCTTGTCTTGCCCCACCAACAAACAAAGCAAAAACAGAAAAACTGGCAAAACAGTACAATTTATACTTATCCACATGGAAAGGCCCTCTCGTTCGACCCCTCCACCGTTGCGCTATGCGGCCGGACATTCCAGGAACACCGGTCATGGCACCGCAGAAAACTTTGTCGCACCCCGTTAATCATCGTGCGGTCATGTTTTTCACTGACATGCGGCGCACTTTCTGAATCCTTGGGATTTTTGGTGCAAGATTAGATTTGAACGGTCACCAATTGGAGGATTATATGGGCCGATATTTATACCGACAACATGGCCAAGCCATCCTGGATTTACTCAATTCATTGCCTCATGGTCCAAATCGCCCCTCCAAACTCTCCATCACCTCATCCAAGGCCCCTCCAGCCCCCCACCCCCTGCTCTCCAACTTCTCGCTTGCGACCATGGACTTCCCCACACCAGCCAATAGAATCCCGCCGTTATGGTCATGTCTTTCATCTTTCTGCTTACGTCAGCGCCTGGTAGAGCTGGGAAAGTTGGGCGCGCGTGCTCGACCGGGTTCTCGCCGTGCGGAGCGGTGGGGTGTCTGAGCGCTCCCCCGCTTTATAGACCGTTTCGCAGACCACCGGGTACCTCCGGACGCTTTGGTCCGAGAGCTCGATCCGACACCGTTGGAGCGGACCGGCTGTCCACCTGCTCGCCCCCAACTCGACTGCTGGGCGCTGCCGGCCAACCCTGTCGTCCGCCGCCACCGTCGCCACCGCTCCCCAGCCAGCTTAGATATTACCGCCCTCCCATTCGCCACGGCACCGGGACCTGCTCGGATTCTGGCCCCGCACGACCTTGCTCCCCGATTATTTTCCACACCCCCTGTTTTACTGCCCTCTCCCGGGGCTGCAAAAAGACCACCACGGCTGCCAGGAAGCCTTCGCGGTACGGCGGCACCGTCGGGCCCCCGTCATTGCGACGGCTCGCGCAGAGGGAAGCGTCTGCGCACGTTCGGTTCGGAGTTCTGCCGCATGGCCCTTTCACAGCCCTTCGGCCCATGGGGAACCCCCTGAATGGCATGAGCCCCACTCGAAAACGTCCCCACAGTCCCCCACCGGGCCCCGCAATACACCCCAAGTAGATCCATGGTCAAAGTCCGATAAAACCACTCAACACGCCTCTATATACCTTTTCTGACCTAAGATTCATCTCTTTTCTTGTCGAAAAGCTCCAAGTTAAGAGCCCCAAACAGACAACACGGCTCGTTCTTGTCGGTGACCCAAAACCGGATCAAATTCTCGACATCCACCTCCGAAAACCGTGTTTCCGAGCCCAACCGCACACAAATCGACTCATTGCCAGCCAACTGAACGCCTCCACGGCCTCTTCTCGCAAGATCCAGCAGAATATAGCTCTCCTTATTGAACTTGGAGATCAGTTTCAACTTGGTCTCACTAAGCAGCTCGATCTTGTATCCCAGGACAAAATAAACAATCTCGTTGAACCGGGCTGTCTTGGAACTGTAGGCCTCCTTCAGCCGTATCAATCGCTTGTTCAGAACTGCAATCTCTGTCTCAAGAATCTCCTGCTCCGTGCAAATACGGTCGTACACTGATCTCGGAACAATGTCTGTGTTTGGTGCATTCTTTTGTAGCAAATCGGTGTTCTCCTTTCGCAATTGATCAACCAACTTCCGGCTGACTCTCTCGTGTTTCGATGTGGGGTTCTCTTTCAACTCAAGAACCCTGTACTTCTGTTGAGACTCCTGATCGGGCTTTTGCTCCTTCCTCAAAGAGTTCACGGCTTCTTCCAACTTCAATTGAAGCTTTAGCTTGTCTTCGTTCAATGCATCAATCGTGCTCCTCAGCCTGTTGATCTCGTCCGTTTTCGCCTTCAACTCAGAAACTAGACCCTCGCCAAAACTGCTCGAGCTCTGAGGCCTCTTGCGTTTTCCATTAATCTCTTTCTCGCTCGTCAGTTCCTCGACTTGCTTTTTGTAGGCTTCCAGAAGCTGTGTCAGCTCCTCGTACCGCTCATCGGTGGATACAACACCTTTCTTTCCTGGTAATACGCTGTTTTCCAGTGTCACATTGTCGACCCGGTCTTTTAGGAACTCGATTTCTTGTTGAAGAAGCTTTACTGAGTTGGTAGCCTTCATGACCTCTGTTTCTTTCTGCGAGATAACCTCACGCAAGCTGCTTTGAACCTCGTTCGACTTGAGTAACTTGGATTGCAGTTCCACGTAATCCTGCTGGGACCTCGCCAATTCCGAGCGAACCTCGCTCAAACTTTTGTGCACACGAGCATTTGCTTCTTCGAGAAGTCTGCATTTGTCCAGTATTTCGTTGGGACTTTTTTCTGCTGTCCAAAGATCCATTTTTCTGTTCAGCTTGTCATACTGTAACTTCAAAGACTCATATTTCTCTGCAACATCCTGGTAACTGGCCAACTTCTGTGTCAATGCCGACTTCTCCTCCTTTAAAACCTGTGCATATTCGTGTTTCGACTTCAGATCCCGCAATTTGTCGCTCAATTGCAAGTTGCGAGCCTCGAGCTCCCGAATGTACACCAATTGACTAGAGCACTCCTTCTCGTACAGTTCTCTCGCCTCTGACTCGTTACTGCGTTGACTTCTTTCTCGAAGTTCTGTGATCTCGGAGTCCTTCACTTGCAGCTGGTTGATCAATTCGAAAATCTCAGACTTTCGATCAGCCACTTCATCTTCTAATTGGCTCACTTTTTGTCGCTCATCTTTCAATTTCCTTTCGAACTCTAAAGTTCTGCGCTCAACCAATTTCTCTAGATGTTGCTGTGTTTCCTGGAATACGATGAGATGTTCATTTAACTTGCTGGTTTTGAGGTTCAATTCAAGACTGATTCTGCTGTTTTCCTCTTTCTCCCGTGCTAAAGTGCCTCTTGTTGCCTCCAACTCCTTCTTCAATTGCACGTTCTCCTCAAACACAAACTGAGAGTCAGAGATCGCCGACTCTTTTTCTCTAGCCCCGGCCTCCAGCTGCGCTCTGAGGTCTCGGATCTCGCCCTCAAACTTCAATCGCTCTATTTCCGAGCTATCTCGAAGCAGGTTGTATTTGAACTCGAGAGCTGACAGTTCCTTTCGGAGTCTTTTATCATCTCGGCCAAAAAAAGAGCCTGTGGTGTCATCTCTGTCGCTACCAAGACGGGCTTTTCCGTCAGGATTCAAAACAAACGGCGAACTCGGCACAGAAGACATTTCTAGAGTTTTTCAGTGGCTAATCCCTTCAATAAGACGGGTCAAAGAAGGAACACGAACAAGGGAACAAAATCAAATCGTATAAACAAGTCTTTTTTTTGTGTGGCTATGTCATACGCTATAGTCTGCGATGTGGCTGGTGCAACAAATAACTTGCACTATTTATCGCATGAAAGAGGTTTCCCAATGTTGATTGACCTGTTTCTCTCATTGACATCGAAGCTGTTGTTGTTTGGCTCTCAAATAAGGAGATAGAAAACAAGTCACGAGACACAACTTGCCTTCCACTCAACATGTCTAAGGTGTAAGTTTCATGGATCCAAAAACTCAACAGTTGACTAACATTGTCAGTCCGAGAAATTTCAAGCTCTTGGAGGAGCTGGAGAAAGGAGAAAAGGGCCTAGGAGCCGAGTCGTGCTCATACGGGTTGCAAGATCTTGATGATATTACCATGACTTACTGGAACGGGACGATCTTGGGTCCTCCAAACTCGTCGCACGAGAATAGAATCTACTCTCTGACCATAGAGTGTGGCGAGGATTATCCAGACAGACCTCCAACTGTGAAGTTTATTTCCAAGATCAATCTGCCGTGCGTGGACCCTACAAGTGGACTGGTTCTATCCAGCAAGTTTCCGACCCTGAGCAACTGGAAAAGAACCTACAGTATGGAAATTTTGCTCTTAGAGATCAGAAAGGAGATGGCCAGTTCCGTCAACAGAAAGCTGGCACAGCCTCCTGAAGGAGAAACCTTCTAGCTATCTTTGCATTTCTGTTTGCCTCTACATATTCATAAGTATCTAATCAGATTTGGAACTCATTAACTTCTCGTAATACTGGTTCATTTTCTCCTGAAGAACTTTGTCTGCTCTTAGAAAGTCTTTGAGGAGCTCGTCTTTGGGGTGTTGTTTGTTTCTCAGCGTCCCTACGTAATCATTGTCGAACCAGTCAGTGATTTCGATATTCCGGTAGAACTTTGTTTCTCTCGCTGTGCGAAAATCCGAGTGTGACGGAGTCAGTTTGTAACCAATAATCTCTTTCTTCTTTGAATACTCTCTGTCCAGACATCTTGCAAACAGTCTTTTGAAGGGAACACATACCGTCCGGTCTCCATCAAAGGTACACTGGTTCTGTGTCAGCGAGAACAGTTCGCAGGTATCGAGATCAAGCCCAAATTTGTCTGTACGTCCCTCTATGGGCACTCTTTCAGGGAACAGATGAGGATAACTGTTCTTGATTTCCTCACGTGAGTACACAGGCAACGGTGGAGCCATTTTGAACAGATGTACAGTAAACCAGTTTCTCACGCAAAGTACAATGAGATGGCCTTTGACTTGCCACAGACTCTTTGTTTCCAGAGATTCAGAAAACAGTGCTCTGATGGAACTACTCTTGTTTATTTATACTGTGCGAAAAAAAGACTCTCTTTTTATCTTGACATGTTTCTTTCTCCCCTTTA
Organism: Ogataea ortonii; assembly: GCA_030561785.1. Classification (NCBI taxonomy): domain Eukaryota; kingdom Fungi; phylum Ascomycota; class Pichiomycetes; order Pichiales; family Pichiaceae; genus Ogataea; species Ogataea ortonii. The sequence goes on from JAKTYE010000008.1 coordinate 170,815, forward strand.
TTTTAGCTCTCCCTCCTCTCTTGCAATGTCGCTATCGCTAGAGACACTTAGAACCCAGTATAACAAACACCCTAAGGTCCCTGGAGAAAAATATGTGTACGGGACAGCCGGGTTTCGGATGGAGGCCACAAAACTAGACTCGACTGTGTTCAGAGTGGGTCTTTTGGCCACGTTGCGGTCGATGAAACTGAACTCACAGACTATTGGAGTGATGATCACGGCGTCACACAATCCTCCAGCAGACAATGGGGTCAAAATCGTGGAGCCAATGGGAGAAATGCTTCCACAATCGTGGGAACCGCTTGCCACCCAGATTGCCAACGTAGAGTCTTTTGAAGAACTTGTGGAGCTTCTCCAGAAGGTCATTGAGGCCGAAGAAATTGATCTTACAAAACAGGGAAACGTCATTATTGCCAGAGATACCAGAAAGTCCGGTCCTGTGTTGCTGGAGGCCGCCGAAGACGGGGTCATTTCGATCAATGGTTCCCATCAGAGTTTTGGAGAACTCACCACTCCACAGCTGCATTATCTGACCAGAACGTCGAACGACGTTACTTACGGAAAGGCCACCGAACAGGGATACTACGAGAAACTTGTAGGAGCAGTGGAGGACATTTTACGGCTGTGGGAGTCGGAAGAACCGCTCACAATCTCTGTGGATGCTGCCAACGGCGTTGGAGCGTTGAAGTTGAAGGGTCTGAAAAGTAAATACATCAAAGTGAACGTGGTGAACGACAAATGCAGTCGTCCAGAAACGTTGAATGTCGAATGTGGGGCAGATTATGTGAAAACTAACCAGAAACTCCCGGCTAACATGGATCCTGAGTCGTTGGATCTGTGTGCTTCTTTCGACGGGGATGCGGACCGTGTGGTTTTCTACTTTGTTGATCCAACAGCAGGATTCAGGTTGCTGGACGGCGACAGAATAGCCACGTTGCTGGCGGAGTTTATTCGGTTTTTGTTGGCCAACGTTGAGCAACTGAGCAGCACAAAGTTGGGGATCGTGCAGACTGCATACGCCAATGGCAACTCCACTCGTTACATTGAGACTGTTTTGCATGTTCTTGTGTCATTTACGCCAACTGGAGTGAAACATTTGCACCACAAGGCCCAGGAGTACGATGTTGGAGTCTATTTCGAGGCAAATGGACACGGAACGGTACTTTTTTCGCCCGAGTTTGTCCAGAGACTGGACGAGCTTAACAAAACAAGCAACTCCGCCAACAAATATGTCTCTTCATTGCGTCTTTTGACGCGATTGATCAACCAGACTGTCGGAGACTCCATCTCTGACCTGCTGGCAGTTCTGGTGGCTTTAAGAGTGACCAAAAAAGGCCCTTCGGATTGGCTTTCTGTCTACGATGAGCTGCCCAATCGACTATTCAAGGTGGTTGTGAAGGACCGATTTCTGTTCAAGACCCGCAATGCCGAGCGGGAGCTGGTTGAGCCCCGTGGTTTGCAAGACAGAATCGACTCTGTGGTTGCCCAGTTTGCCAGTGGTCGTTCTTTTGTCCGGGCCAGTGGTACCGAGGACACGGTTCGGGTCTATTCGGAGGCTTCTACGGTCGAGAGCTGTGTCCGTCTGGGCGAGGCTGTTTGCGAGCTTGTCAAGGAGATCTGAGATACCTGAAATGGGTGTCACGGTTATTTTTCATCCACCACTGTTAACAATAAGGAGCGAAAAAAAAATCGAATTTCAGGAACAAGTAATTTGTTAGTTATATAAATGTTTCCCCTTGCAGAGCCTTATTGAGCACTTTGACGGTTGATGAGACTCAAATAAGATGCCGCCTTTGCAAACAAATAACGAGAATGATGACGACGGGTTCACGTTCGAATTGAAGCCCGTTCAAGGCCAAAAAGGTGCGTGTTTTTGTTGGTGAAAAAGACCGACGCGTACACACAAGACTAACACGACGATTCTAGCAGCAGTCGACAAGCTGGAGACCCCAACACCCGACTACAGAGACAAATTCGACACTCCGGATCTGAAAGCCACGTCTCCGCTGAGAATTGTGACCGAATCAGACACGGTGGTTGTTGAGAAGTCCCAGGAGACCCCAAAAGACGTCCAGGACTACAATTATCTGCTCCAGCACACGAGCTCGCCGGTTCCGGGGAGCTGGATGATCGAACAGAAGCAAACATTCGAGTCACAGAACGGCTACGCACAGTATTTGGACTCCCCCGAGAGCTCTCCATCAAGCGTGGGGCGAAAAGAGGCCACCATAGGCTCTTTGAAGGGTGAATTGGAACACAACGGTGAAGTTGAGGACAAAATAGTGAATCCAGAAACTCCGCATGGCGCCATCAGCTCGCCTGTGCCACAGTTGCCGGAATCTCGACTGGAATCAGAGACCCAGAGCTTGTCAAAGGACTCAGATGATGTCAGTAACAGTGCTTTTGGTCGGATTCCCGTGCTCGGATCGTTCTTCGCAGACGCTCTCAAGATCTCCAAGAGAAGCGAACCTGAGAACACGTCGGGAGGAGACACTTCGTTTGTGGACCAGTCGCTGGCGACAGTGCAAACCGACGATCTGGTCGACAGCTCGATGACCAAATCGTACGGTGACGACAGTTCTGTGCGCAGTGGCAGCCATTCCTCGGTTTCAGAGAGCAATTTCATTGATCCAGACAAGGAGGAGTTCAGTTTTTCCTCCGAGGTGGTAGATGTTGGTGCCAGAAACGGTTCAAACGCTAATAAAACCCCTGTTGTTTCCGACTTTTCGTTTGTCAACGACAAAACCCCGACTCTGGAGGACTCTAAACGGTTCACCAACCCGCTGAGCTCTGCAGATGTGCGGCTTTCGTCGTTCAAGAGAACTGGATCACCAGTATTCGAGCAGCCGATCTACGAGGAGGAGGAAGAGCTGGAACAGAGTCAGCCTGTGATTTCCAAATCGGCCAAAGAGGACGAGTTTAAGTTCAACAGAATACCGTTTGGCAACTCGTGGGCCAAAAGCAAAGCCAGGAAAAACGAGGGTCTGAAGAGTAATCCGCTTCGTGGCCCCTCAAAACACCAGAGTACTGCCTCGAGTGTCTATTCGGAGCCTGACAACACAGCACAGAATCAGTCGACCAATTCTCTCTTGGTTTCCATTCCTGAGTCAAGTTCGTTCAAGCTGGATAAGCAGGACACTCAGAATGCTCCTTCCATTCCCGTGCGGTCTCAACTTCGTCAAAGCACAGCTTCCAGTATGTATTCGCAGCCAGTGAATGGCCAGGAGACTCAGAAATCGTACCCTGATCTGTCGATACAGCCTCTGCGGTCTGTCGACCCTCACGCCAGTCTTTCCTCCAGTATCTACACTCCTGCTGTCGTGAGTCCTGTGGACGAGAGAATTCCTGGGGCCGTCAATGCTTCGTCGAATGAATTGGTCAGTGCTTCTGCCGATAGCCGCGATGTGTCGACTAGAAAGCCAAGGATCTCGGTGAGGAAAGAGTCTCTGTACCAGAATGTCAATGAGAAATCGCAGCCGACCTTGACGGGAAGTTTCAGCACTCAAGGAACGTCAGGAAACTCAGAGTTGCCTGATTCCACCTCCAGAAACACAGTCGATGCTCTGATGGCCACGTCGGAGTCCAATAGACATCTGGTGAACCTGAATGCCAGTGCAGATGATGAGCTGGACAATGATGATGACTCTGGGGATGACGCATCAGCGCTGTTCGTTACGGCAACGTACGCCTTTGATTCCAATACGTTGGAGTCGAAAAATGATGCTGCCATTTGTCTCTCTTTCAGCCAGAACGACATTGCTTTCACATACTCTCTTGATGACTCTGGATGGGGAGAAGTGACTCTATTGAACACGCTGAAAAGAGGTTGGGTTCCCATGAATTATTTCCGAGCAACCTTGACCGACCAGCTGGAAGAACCGGGTCTCTCGGGGAAACAGGTGAGTCGAAACACAGCAATCGCTGCGTCCAGAAAGCCGTTGAGGAAACTGTTCAAAAATGCAGGCATTTTCCTGCTCAATCCCCAGAACAAACCGCTCAGTATCAACGGCCAGTTCCACGGTTACACTTTCGACATTGCCTCCATCAACGGAATCACATACGGTATCAGATATCTGCTTCGGGAGACCGATTGTATTTCAAGAACCAGTGAAATAGTCAAGAGAAAACCAATCATCAGGAAGCTCAGAAAGAAGCTGTTGAGAGACTGGTCTGATCTCATCTTCAAGGCCAAAGATTATCTGAATACCATGGACGAAAAGAAAATTGAATATCTTCAGCTGATGACATACCAGGTTCTCCGCAAGGCCATCACCTTTCTGGATGTCTGGGGTTTGGAAAGCGACGAGCTCGAGCAAACTAGATCGGCTGTCAGCTCTAACCTGGCTCCTCTGCCGTACTTGACAGAACCTCCAACGGCCACTTATCGTGTCAATGAGGTGTATACTCATATTATTGGATACTTGGCGATGATCTCGGGAAGACTTGATCTTGTTGAACACAATCCAAAGGGCTGTCAGGTGTTTGAGAACATTGTGAACGAGATTAACCTGTTGGTTGCCGAGATAACTTACGTCAGTAACTTGTTGAAGACAATGATTCCAGAAGGATTCCGTCTTCCTGCAGCCTCAAGAACCGTGAATCCAAATGCTTCGGAGCAACTAAAGGCTTTAGACACCAACAATGCAAGACTTGACGAACTTATTTTCACTTTCAACAGACAGTCAAAAATTCTGGTCGATATAGCCAACGAGAGAACCGCTCCAAACAACGTCAAAGGAAATCCATCAAGACAAGGAACTCCAACTAATAGTCCTTTGTTGGGCAGAAACGGTACGCTGAGTTCCAGCAGAGGCGGTCCTCAGCCTCTCAACGACATGTATTTCTACTCCAGGGAAGGTGGAGCTGTTATATACACGGCATGCAAGCTAGTTTCCAGCGTTGGTGTTTCTTACCGAATTTTCAAACTTTTCCTGGCTGCCACTAAGGACTTTGAGCTTCCTTCGTCGAGAAAATATCCAGACTTTTTGAGCTGTACGATCTCTCCAAAGAACTTCATCAGGTCCTGTTCCACTGGTCTTATTTCCGATAAAGAAGTGGACAAACAGCTGAAACAGTACCAACGGCAATCTGCCCTGATTCTGAAAGATTCCTCCAAAGCGCTTTCTAACAAAAGGATTTCCAAGAGATTCTCCATGTTCCGTGCGGGTGACGCTGGAAATATGGAGATCAGTGCAGATGGACTCGATTTCCTTGCTGAGGTGGCTCCAAAGAACTCTACTCCGTTCATTTCGAATGACGGCACGTTCGACGGTCTTTTGGGTGACACTGGTGACTCTTCAGACGACGCTGTGGAGCTCTTTGATCATGAAAAGGAGATTTTGCGGTCTCCAGAAGGCGACATTCTGGGTGCTTCGTTCAAGTCGCTGGTTGCACTTCTTACAGATGAAAGCTCTCCGCCTGTCTACTTTTTTGTGTCGACCTTTTTCCTGACGTTTAGGATCTTTTCCCACGGATCTATTCTGCTGGAGGAGCTGGTTGCCAGGTTTGACGTGAACAACGAGATTATTGAAAAGGAGAGGAGAAAAGGAGCTGGTGCTCTCAACATGCACTCTTCCCTGGAGTCCAAGATCAAGCACCGCAGACAGCTTGTTTGCAAGACGTTTTTGTTCTGGATGGAAAGCTACTGGAAGTCTAAAACAGACTACAACTTGCTTCCTCCGCTGCTGAACTTCTTCAACGAGGCTGTTCGAGACTATTTGCCGATCGAGGCATTCAAGCTAATTGAAGTGGCCTCGAGACTCATTGGCCAACCTCCTGTCGAGACTATCAAGGACAGACTCAACTACTACAACATTGACAACGACTCTCAGCTGATTCCGAGAAAAATCTCGCCAAAACTCCAGCACAAACACATTTCTAAACACCTGTCGACGTTTTCGGTCTCGTCGCCAAACGGCAACCTCATTGGTCTCGACACCTACGACTCGCTGTTGGACGACATTGACAACTACGATCTCCAGAGATACGACACTAAAGGTGCGAGAAACTCGGTGACCTCCATGAACGCTGGTCTGACCATCGATCTCAAAAACACCGACTCCAAGGCTGTTCTTCTTTCTGACATACAGCTTGAGTCAATTGAGACCGTCATTCTCTCGTACAGAAACATGTTGCGGGAACACTGGATCAGAAACACAGCCAACTTGGCGGTGTACACTCCTCTCGACACACAGTCGCTGATCGAGTCCTGGTGGAGAACGGCGCAGGAGAGCTGGCGAATTCTCAACCAGGATCTTGTTCTGTTCAACTTCAACGGTCTGGAGATCGCCAAACAGCTCACTTTGATTGAGAGCAAAATGTTCTGCTCCATCAAGGCAGAGGAGCTTCTCAACCAGAACTTCACTTCCAAAAAACTCCATCTCAATCTCTCGCCAAATATCCAGAGATCTGTGCTTTTCACCAACCTGTTGAGTGACTATGTCATCGAGAGCGTGTTGCAGCCAAAACTGACCATCAAACAGCGTGTCCATGCTCTCAAATGCTGGCTCAAAATTGCCATCTCGTGTCTGTATTTGCGCAACTTTAACTCGCTGGCCTCAATCATGACCTCGCTGCAAAGTTTCCTCATTTCCCGAATTACCAAGATCTGGGAAGGACTCTCAGAGAAATACCAGGACCTGTTCCAATATCTTTCCTCTATCATACATCCAGACAAGAATTACAATTCCTACAGAGAGAAAATCAAGGACTTCCTCACTTCGAATCTCGAAGAAGGTCTCGACATTCCTATTGTTCCATACTTGTCGCTCTTTTTGCAGGACATGACCTTCATTGTGGACGGAAATCCAAACTACAGAGACAACACAAAGTCCTTTTTGAACCAGAAGCTGATCAACATCGACAAATACTTCAAGATCACCAAGATCATTGCCGATTTGCAGACACTACAGATCCCTTACAAGGACGTGGGAGAACTGGGGGCAGTCTACAACAAGGGTGACAAGATCGAGCTCATGAGAAATGCCACCGTCAAGAACCTCAAGCTCCAACTCCAGACAGAAGGTGTCACAGACTTCAACGACATGTTCGACATTGCCGGTGTTCCATCGATGCAGGAGCTCATCATGCTTGAAATCTGGAAAGTCAAGCAGGTCAATATCAAAGAGGAGGACCGCAGCTGGAAACTGAGTTGCGACATCCAACCGAGAGACGAGTGAAGACAATTGGGGACACTAAAGACAATCAAGACACTTTGTACTACTTTTTATACTACTCTTTTTCAATTCGAATTCTATTTTCTATAGGTGTGGGGATGACGTTATTGTTCGAGGTGTAGGTGCAAGGTGTCGAAATGTATGCAATTATCTATTTTTCTGCTCCTCCTCTCTTCTAAGGTTACCAATATAGTTGATTGCGGATCCGGCTTTGAAGAACTCCACCTGGTCCACAGACATGGTGTGCTTGCAGTCGATCTCGAACGACTCTCCTGATTTTTTCGTGATTCTCACCTTGAGAACACCTCCATTATCGCCTCCTTTGGCAACCAAATCTGCCAGTCCAACGGTGGTGAGGGTGTCTGTGGAGCTGATTCTGTCGTAATCGGCCTCGTTGGCGAACGTCAATGGTAGCATTCCCTGTTTTTTGAGGTTGGTCTCGTGGATTCTGGCAAACGACTTCACCAGAATGATCTTTCCTCCTAAAAATCTAGGCGAAAGAGCAGCATGTTCTCTGGCAGAACCTTCTCCGTAGTTGTGTTCTGCAACCACACACCAGGGCTTGTTTTCGTCCTTCCATTTCATCATGAGTTCTGGGATTCCGTGTGGCTTTCCGTCGAAATCGTAGGCAATGTTCACTTCTCCTGTCTCCTTATTCTGGGCACCGATCAATGTGTTGTACGAAATATTTTCCAGATGTCCTTTATACTTGAGCCAGACTCCGGCTGCAGAAATGTGGTCTGTCGTGCACTTTCCTTCAACCTTCAGCAACACAGAGAGCTCCAGTTCTTTTCCGTCCCATGGCTCAAACGGATCAAGCAACTGCAATCTGTCCGACTCTGGCGAAACGTTCACAGCCACCTCTGGCTTTGGCTTGGGCTCCAGCTCAGGATAAAACTTATCTCTTCCTGGAATGAATCCTTCCAGAGGAAGCTCGTCACCAATAGGAGGAGAAAACTTGAATTTCTCGCCGTTAGGCAAATTAATATGGTCTTTTAGAGGGTTGAATCCCATGTCTCCAGAGTAGATCATGGCCGTGACAATGTCTGGCGACGTGAGGAAGTTCATGGTATTTCTGTTTCCATCGTTTCTGGCTCTGAAGTTTCTGTTGAACGAAGTGAAGATCACATTTGTGTCTTTAGGAGCATCTTCTCCTCTGTCCCATTGGCCGATACACGGACCACAGGCATTGGCCAGCACTATGGCTCCGTTCTCCTCAAAAGTCTCAATCAGTCCGTCCCTCTCGATGGTTGCTCTGATTTGTTCTGATCCTGGAGTCACAAAAAAGGGAATCTTGGGCTTCAATCCAGCCGTGGCAGCCTGACGGATAATCGACGCTGCTCTCGACATGTCCTGATACGACGAGTTTGTACACGAGCCAATGAGTCCCGCAGTGATGTTCTCGGGCCACTCGTTCTTCTTAGTGGTGTCTTTCAGCTTGGAGATCGGGGTGGACAAATCGGGAGTGAACGGTCCATTCACGCTGGGCTCCAAGGTGTTCAGGTCGATCTCAATCACTTGGTCGTACTCAGAACCCTCGTCAGCAGCAAGAAACCCGTGCTCCGTGTTCACTTGCTTGGCCAGTTCTGCCAGAGGACCTCTGTTGGTGGCATATAAATATCTGTAATGGGCCTCCTGCATAGGAAACGTCGAGGTGGTAGCTCCAATTTCCGCTCCCATATTGCAAATCGTGGCCATTCCCGTACAACTTAGACTCTTGACACCGTCTCCGAAATACTCCACAATGAATCCTGTTCCTCCACGGACGGTCAAAACACCAGCCAAGTGAGTTATCACGTCCTTTGGCGAAGTCCAGCCGTTCAGCTGTCCCATCAGTTTGACTCCCAGAACTTTCGGAGCCTTCAGCTCCCACGGCGTTCCTGTCAGGGCATCGACAGCATCGGCACCACCAACACCAATGGCAATGGCTCCCAGACCTCCAGCGTTGGGCGTGTGAGAGTCTGTTCCCAACATCATGAGTCCAGGAACAGAAAAGTTCTCAAGAACAATCTGATGAATGATACCAGAGCCCGGACCCCAGAACTGGATGCCGTACTTCTCACCACAGCTCTGTAGGAAGTTAAACACCTCCTCGTTGGTGGCTATAGACGATTGCAAGTCGAGTTCTGCACCCTCTTTTCCCACGATCAGGTGGTCACAGTGGGTAGAAGCAGGAACGGCTGTGGAGGCCATTCCACAGGTCATGAACTGCAGTAGGGCCATCTGTGCGGAAGCATCCTGCATTGCCACTCTATCAGGGTTCAGTTTCAGGTATTTGATGCCTCTGATTTCTCTCGAAGACGTGTTTCCTGCCAGCTCTTCGGGGTCCACCAGATGCGAATACAGAATCTTTTCAGCCAACGTTAGCGGCTGGTTATTGAGGATCCTCTTGACCGTCGCAAGCTTATTGATCAGCTTGGCGTACGGAGGTGCTCGGGATTCGAATCCTTCTGGCGACCGGATGTGATCCAGCGTCGTGGCCAGGCCACGAGAAAGTCGTAGAGCCAACGACACCCTGTTGTTTCTTGTAGCCAACATGGTTTGGGAGGCAGCACGCGCGTTCTAAGTAGTGGAGAATCTCAAGACAGGCAGATTCGCTCAGATGTGCACCTTTCCAGTCGGTTTCGTTCGAACAAACTCTTCTCCAGATCGACTTGTTTGACAACTTCCAATGAAAATTGATCTGAACTTTTTTAGTCATCCTAAAAAATTTTTCAGCTGGTGAAAAATTCCAAAATTCGCCGCAAACGGGCCGGTTCCGGGCGGTCCTGCAAAATTGCCTCTTTAGGTAACTGGTCTTGTTATCAAAACCATCCATTTCTCAGAAAAGGTCCTCAAAAATGTCTGTTGGATCGCTTTCAAACCGGCCAGAGACACCTGATCCATGCGAAACTTGTCTTCTGATCGCCTCTGTCTTTGCCATTTCCTTGATGAACGGTGCAACCTCGGAAAAAAAGAGCCTGTCTCCAAGCCGATTGAACAAACAACCACAATGCTCTCTTAGAAACTCCTCGCCGTCCGCATACCAGACACCACGAGAACGAGAACCGTTGGAATGGAGTTTCGAAGCATAGAAGTCAACAAACTTGCCACGATCACCACAAACTTCCGCATCTGTAATGTCCTCTTCACCAACAACAAACCTCATCTCGTAATCCCGCAAAACACTCTCTAGCCTCTGTTTACCGTCTCCGTTTCCACAATCCTGATCCGTTCCACTCACACGCTCATCCACTTCAACGAGTCCCTCGTTTGGCACACTAAAGTTGTAGCTGATCATCTGTAACTGCATCAAAGCCTGTCTGAGATCGCTCCTAGCCAATCCACGCAGTATAGACTCTCCGAATCTAAAACCTCGACTCAGTCCAACAAGATCAAGATACTCAACCATGTCATTTTCGTGGGCATGACGAAAACAGTACACCATTGATTCCTCAATAATATTCGCAGGGACTTTCAACAGATCAGTCGTGGTGAAAACAACAGGCCTATAGGAATAGCTCAAGAGCTCTGTTACACCAATCCAAAAGTCCCGATCTTCCTCCTCATCAATCAAGTCCACATCGTCAAAGAGAATCAGACAGTTGTCTTCACCTCCAGACCTCACAATTTTGGTAGTTCCTATCTGTTTGAGGTGGAAATTGATCGCCTTTTTTGCCCGTTCCTGACTGGAATTCATCTCAAAAACATGGCCTTTCAGTTGATCTTTAACAACTGCGTGAACTGAAGACGTTTTTCCGCAACCGTGCGGACCCACTATGATCAACGAGGGAACAAATGTTGTCTGATCCATTGCGTCATCGCTCGTCTCGTCAGTAACAATGAAGTCATCAAACTCGTTCTCCTTTCGCTTGCTCTTCAACCTCTCTAGTCTTTTGAATTGATCGACTTTTTTCAAATTCTGGAATACATTCGATATCCAATTGCAGATGTCCTTGTTCATCGTATTCGGCTGCAATATGTGTTCGTGAGAAGTTGGCCTGTAAAGATCGCACCACTGCGACTCCACATCGCCTTTGAATGCTGACTGAAATAATCTCTTAAACTTCCCATCATCGAGATTGGCGTATTTGGACGAAGCAACAGACTCCATTTTCCCGCCTACGTGTGTTCCTCTGTACTCGCTTTTTCGACTTCTTGTGGAAGTAACATACTGTCTGTAATTCTCCATGAACTTTGAGTGCTCTTCGATTGTTGTATCAATGGAAACAGGAAGCTTTTGTTTCTGTTTGTAGGAGGCCAAAAATGAGATGAAATTCAGGTATATTTCATCATCGACTCTGTCATAAATCAGAAAATCGCTCTTCTTCATTTGAGGAAGTTTCAAAATGTCTCGTGGTCGTGATACTGGCTGTCCAGAGCTAGCATTATCTGCTAAGTCTGCTGGTTTCCTAGCTCTTTCAGCAACATCCTGAAAAAATTTGTTCATGTACTTTGGTCTTGTCCTAGACAAGGGTGGAGAGTCCTCAATGACAATTGGCCCGTCTCTGATCTTTTTGAGCTTTTCTGGATCCAATTTGAGACAGACATTGAACGTTTGGGGTCTTATTTTTGCCGATCGCACTTGGAATTTCCCGGATTTCAGCATCGCAGCCGGAGCAGTTGCCGACCGTTTTGCTTCACAGGGCACTGGGTCCGGTAATTCTGCATCAAGGTCCACCACTTGTGTTTCCTTCGGCTGCAAAGCGTTCTTCTGTGTCTCTTTTGGGTAGGAAAGAATGGAAGAGATAGGAACACCCTTTGGGTTTCTTGATTCTGGGCCATCGACCTCCAATCTTTTGGATCGAGAATTCGGAATCTCCTTTAATGTGTCTGATTTTCGTTGTTGATATGCTTGAGCCTGGTCCTTGGCTCTCATATACTTGAATATGTCTGCGGGAGTACTCATTTTTGACTTTCTGGGAATTGCTTTGTTCTCGTCCATCAGCAAACACGGGGCCCTGAGGTGTCCATGGAGCCTTCTTCACGTGTATCTTCAGCTGCTCCAACGGTCTGTGCGCAAAACAGGCCCCCAATCACGGCTGTACGTTCAAGATCAAGAGATTTGGTGGGCAAACACGGTCAAAATGGATCGTGTTTTTTTTTACGCTTCTCGACCCACGACAAAATTAGTGTTGTGTCTACTGGTTTGAGAGGACCGGAGATTGAGAGAGTGATAAGGGATGTTTGTGGTTCTGTGGGTTTTGGGAATCAGAAGCAAGCATTTCAATAAACAGGAATACCAAGAAGAGACCACGGAAGAAGGTTTGGAGTTGGAAAGTCTAGACATCCCCAGGAAACTTTTGAATCTGTATAGAAATACTTGCCAGTCAGGTTTGGTGGGGGGAATTGTTTTTCTGGAATTAATGAAAATAAACGATTAGTTGTAAAAAAAGAATCTCGTGGTCCCGGTTTCTTGAGAGATTCAGCTCTACGGTCGAGTCATCTTCATCATCTCGATTCCTGTTGATCTCCAAACGAGACAAGTTCCACATCCAACCTCAATTGTCGTGTTCCATCCTTATTAGCTCAGTTGGTAGAGCGTTCGGCTTTTAAGGCACTCTTCGGAAGTCGACCGAAATGTCCAGGGTTCGAGCCCCTGATGAGGAGCATTTTTTTTTTCTTTTCGTACAAACTTTCTAGACCCTTACGAGAAAGAGTGCAGTTGCTGCAAAAGAAAAAGAGCGGCCAAATCAGCGCAAATCTGGATTGTCAGCATTGTCTGTCGGACAGCCGAGCAGCCGGCCAGCCAGGGATCTAGCGACGGTCCAATTGAGATCCAACTTAAACGAACCAAAGGGTCTACGGAGAATACGAGAAACGGCTTGAGGAGCCAGAAACAGCTTTACATGAGATAGGGCGGGCAGAATCAAACACAGCAATCAACAGACCAACCAACGCCAGAGGTGCTAATAGAAAAATCAGTGGACACCGGCTTTTTTTACCCTGTCGGTGGAGAGGAATATGCATGAAAACGTCTTTGTGGTACGGCTCCGGGTAAGCCGTGTACAGACTGCAACAGGGCCCAAATGGGTCTTGTTGGATGCCAATGAGATGCTGTTGAGGTTTACAGAGCCAATGGCAACAATTTAATGTCCTATGCAGTGTCTGGTGGTCCGAATAGTAAGCCCAATATCTGATGATTGGGCATTCTGGCCAATGGAAGAGGTGATTGGATGACGTTGGGACTTGAACACTACCTGTTGTGCGGTTTGCGGTAGAAAAAGCTTAATTCTGCATAAGCTTCTATTGTTGGCTGCATTGATGGACGAGATATGTATTGTTTCGGGGGATATCGGTTTAATAAGGCAAGGAGGAGGTCGAAAAGGTGTTTGAGCACAGCTGAACAGACTGTTTAGCAGGGACTCTATGCGGTCTGGGGATGTCCCGAGGTCTGGAAACAGGAAACAGGGTTGACGAACAATTGCTGCTTTTTTCCGGCCACCAAAACTCCCTCAAACTCCCATCTTGTGTCACACTGATTATCTGATTCATCAGTGGTTGCCTGTCGCTTCAATTCTCCCAATTTTATGCGGCATATGCAGACACAGGTGGCTTGTACTTAAGCATGAATCAAAACGGACTACCACTTAGTCTTTGATGCATCAGATTCTCCCAAGATGCATTAGCCGCGACAAGTTAAGCTTTTTTCCCTGGCTACACACCTCTCTTGGCACTGTAGGAAATAACAGGGGCATGGGGCGTATTGTTGAACAATAGACCATCGAAATGAACAGCTTATCTGGAAGAGTGAAACTAAGGGAATTCTGGGTGAAAACAGGCAGGTCCAATAGGGTCCAATAGTGGCCAGTCGTAGTGGAGGAGAGTGGAGCCAAAAAATGTATAAAGATGTGAAAAATTTTCGGCAAAACAATTCTTCTTCCCATCGTCTCTTTTCCTCAGACAAGATACACCGTTCTCCTTGCTAGGTAAGTGTGAAGCATTTTCGTTTCACCGCCCCTCGTTTCACAGGACCCTGGTAAACCACAGATATACAATTTCCCGGTCCTTTTGTATCAAGGAAAACCCATTACTTTTGCTCGATAATGAAGTTGTCTTCTCTTCTGTCCGGCTCCTTGTTGGCAACAGCCGTGTGGGCAGAAACCCACGTCTATAACTGGACTGCAAACTGGATCGAGGGAAACCCCGATGGAACACACGAAAGAAGACTTGTTGCTTGTAACGGAGAGTGGCCTTGGCCAACCCTCACTGTCAACAAGGGTGACAGAGTCGAGATTTATCTCACCAACAACCTCACCACCCAGAACACCTCTCTCCATTTCCATGGTCTTTTCCAGGAAAACTCAAACTATATGGATGGTGTTCCTTCCGTGACACAATGTCCTATTGGTCCAGGTGACACCATGTTGTACAACTTCACTGTTCCAGACCAGGTCGGCTCGTATTGGTACCATTCCCACACCCAGGGTCAGTACATGGACGGTATGAGAGGTACCTTTATCATTAAAGATCCCGATTTCCCATACGATTACGATGAAGAGGTGGTGATCACCGTTTCCGACTGGTACCACAAAGAGGTTCCTACGCTGACCGAGTCCTTCATCAGCTTGTACAACCCAACAGGAGCTGAACCAATCATCCAGAATATGCTTTTCAACGACACCATGAACAACACCTGGCACGTCAAGCCAGATACAACCTATCTCGTGAGACTTATCAACGTTGGAGGATTTGTTTCTCAGTACTTGTACATGGAAGACCACAGTTTCACCGTCGTTGCAGTCGATGGTGTCTATGTCGAGCCTAACGTCACTGATAATATCTATATTACCGTGGCCCAAAGATACGACGTTTTGATCCAGACCAAAAACGACACATCCAAGAACTATGCCTTCATGCAAAAAGTGGACGATACAATGTTGGACTCTCTTCCTTCGGACTTGATCATCAATGCTACCAATTATATCGTCTACAATGAGTCGGCTGATCTTCCTAGTCAATACTATGTCGATGATTATCTTGACACCATGTTGGACGACTTCTATCTACAACCATTGGAAGAACAAACCGTCGAACCATACGATTACCAAATCACTGTCGACGTTGTCATGGACAATCTCGGAAACGGTAAGCCTTATGCTTTCTTCAACAATGTTTCTTACGTTGCTCCTGTCGTCCCAACCCTCACTACAGTCATGAGTGCAGGTGAGGAGGCTGTCGAGACAATCGTCTACGGTACCAACACCCATGCCTTTGTTCTCCAAAAGGGAGAGGTGATCGAGATTGTGCTCAACAATCAAGATACCGGTGTCCATCCGTTCCATCTCCACGGTCACTTGTTCCAGGTCATTGAGAGAGGTCCTGACTATACCAACGCTGACAGTCCTGTTGGTTACAACGAAAGTGCTCCTTATACCATCCCTGATAACCCAGTAAGAAGAGATGTCTTGTACGTGAGACCTCAGTCGTACTTTGTTATCAGATTCAAAGCCGATAACCCAGGTGTTTGGTTCTTCCACTGCCATATTGAATGGCATTTGCTCCAGGGTCTGGCAATGACTCTTATTGAAGGTCCTCAGGTCATTCAGGCTAACCAGACGTTGCCTGAAAACTATTACGACACCTGTGAGGGTGTTGGTGTCGCCACTGCCGGTAATGCTGCCGGTAACACTGAAGACTACACCGATCTCACTGGTCAGAACGTCCAACCAGCTTCTCTAGCAGCAGGTTTCACCCTGAGAGGTATTTTGGCCTTGGCATTCTCCTGTGTCACCGGTGCTTTGGGATGTGTGGGCATTGGTCTTTACGGTATGGCTGCTATTCCAGACATGGAAGAGAGAGTTCTTGCTAGCCTTACCAAGGAAGAGAGAGCCATTTTCCTCGACGAGCAAGAAGATGAAGCAGCACAGCTGACTGCCGAAGGAGAAAACAATCAAACCGAAGGTTCTCCTCTTGAGCCAGAAGACGAGTCTGCCGAGTCGAAGCAAGGCTCTTCCAATGAGATTACCCATCTCTGAACAAATAATTTTTCTGTTTTATTTTTCTTCTGAAACTTTCATTTTCAAATTGTCAATGCTTTTGCATTAGCACAGACAGATCACAGTTGAGTCAAAACTGTCTCAGGTGGTTGCTTCACGAATTCCCAGGCTGTGTGTGTGTCTGGAATTTCGATTACCCCGTTTGCAACTTCTTTGATACTTTTTTCTTGACCCAACTATCTTTGCTCTTGCTTGTTCAATTGCTATATCAACTTGCGTTTTTCTTGGATTCAACAAACCAAACAAATCCCAAAACGAATTCCACAACAACCATTTTCAAATGTTACTCCCAATTCAACCAAATGTGAATTGGAAACCAAAAAGGACCGGGCAAAAATCAAATTGTATATGTGTGATATCTTGTCTTTCTGCCATGTTCTTTTTTCTCAAGCAAGGGTGACTTTCATTAGTTCTACTCTCTGCCCCTTTCAACAAACTTCTTGTTTACCCAGAGAACTCCTCTGTGTGTGTGTGTGTTACGTCTCTTGAGACGGTTTGTTATTAGATTCTTATTATAAGTAGAGTTTGTGTGTGTACCTATAATATATCTAATGATTATACTTTCAAAACTGCGTGACTTACCTTGTATCGTGATTATCTGAACATCCATCCATCTCCACCTCCCTGTTTCCTCCAGCGTCCCTCAATTACCGTGTTGTTCTCGTCCAGATACAATCTCCATGCTTCTCGTAGATGATCAGAAGTCAATTGAGCATTCTCGTCGGGAAGTTGTATCTTGTAACTGTTGGAATCTGTGTTGCTCCAAAGAAAAGGATAACTGTCTCTTGCAGCAAAATTGCGAGGAAGAGACGGCTTCTCAATGGAAGAAACGTCTGGTAGGCCGTCTGTTTCCGACCCAGCTAGTCTTCTTCTCTTCAACTCTGTCTCGAGACCCTTAACTTCCTCTTCGTACTCTTGAAGACGACGTTTGTATCTCAATTGGTCCTTCACCACGGCCTCATTCTGTTTCCGTTGCACCTCTTTGGCCTTCTCCACAAGCTCTCCAACAAAAACTTTTCCTGCACCCGCTATTAGCTTTGCAAAATCGTTACTGATTGTTTGTCCAACAACATTACTGACCAACTTTTTGATTCCATTTGTGTTTAGATTCGTCCGTCTGAAATACTCGTACCGACTCAATTGGTCAGGATCCATACTTTCAATCAACAGTTGCTGTTTCTGGTTCAAATCCATGTCCAAATGAGTCTCCTCTGGGTCGATATCGAATAATTCTAGTAAATCTTCAAATTGTTCTTCATCGTTGTCGCTGCCAACGTCTCCAATTCTGCCATCTTCTTCCCTTTTAAGCCTCAGAAGCTTTGAAGATAGCTCAATATCACCTGCTGTGTCCAGGCGTTCCCGCAGGTACCCCACGGCAGCGGTGATGTCTGTGTGTAACTCCTCCTCTTGTTGCTGGCTCTCTATACCAGCCGACTGGGACTGGTCTAGCGGAATTGTCTCGTCGGCATTGGTTAGCGGCTGTCCGGTGCTGTCTTGGCCTTCCTCTTCATCGTTATCCGAGCTCGATTCTGAATCTGAACCTAGTCCAGGATCCTCCTCGTGCTGTGACTGTGGATGAGGGTCTTCCTGATGGGTCTGCTCATTAGTCTGCTGGGGGGAATCTGGGGGTCCCGAAGCATCGATTTTCGGAGACATGTTGAATTTGCGACTCTTGTAGGAGTTTGGTTAGCGGAACGAGACCTTCAAGATGATCGATTGGGAGGAAATCAAAGGGGAAACAAGACAAAAGGACTTTTTGGCTGGAGAAAGGTGTTTTTCTTTCGCCGTTGTAAAAAAACGCCGATCGACGCGACGGGACAGAAGATCGTCCTCTGTAACTATTTCGACGGACGAATTCTCGCTTGTTAAAATGGAACCAGACCAGGGCATGAAAACAAGGCCCAAAGTAGGGTTCCAGGAGTCTGAAGAACAGAAACCAGCAGTTCACAACAAGACACTTTCCACAGCCATTTTTTTGTGCCAGAAACACACACTTTGGTGGGCCAAAAACAGACCAAGTTGATGCTCTGTGACGAAATATAGTGGAGATGTCTGCACAAGATTCCGAACTGAGAGAACAAGACAGATGGCTACCGATTGCAAATGTGGCCCGGTTGATGAAAAATACGCTTCCGTCCATGGCGAAGGTTTCGAAGGACGCAAAGGAGTGCATGCAGGAGTGTGTGAGCGAGTTTATCTCGTTTGTTACTAGCGAGGCCAGTGATAAATGTCTGACTGAAAAGAGAAAGACAATCAACGGAGAGGATATTTTGTACTCGATGAGCACTTTGGGGTTTGAGAACTACAGTGAAGTTCTCAAGATTTATCTGGCAAAATATCGAGAGCAGCAGGTCCTGAGACAGGAACGAGGAGAGCTCAGAAAGAAGAAACCAACGATCGAAAAACAGCTGCTTTCTGGCGCCCAGGAGGATGCTCTGGAGAACGAGGAAGAACTCGAGGATGAATTCGAGCACAAAAAGGAGGAAGATGAGTTCCTTGATTATCCTGCAGAGGACCCAAAACAGATAGCCAACGGAGAAAGAGACGAATACGTTCAGCAGTTATACGAGCAGGATTATGGAGAACACAGCTCGTATCCACACAATCCACAGTACCACAACACCCATCACGACGAGGAGATGCAATTGATTGACTCTGCAGGGTCCAAAGGGTCTCCTGGTGATCCAGACAGAGGAGCAGCCGGAATCGAGCTGTCTGCTACTTCTGATGCAGGTCACTCGATAGAAGATGACACAATGGTGGCCACAACAGACGATGCTACCCTTTCCTTGAACCTGAACGAGAATGTGACGGCTGCTGTGTCTGAAACAGAAGAGCTGGCCTCGTTGACCAATGGCCACCACGGCGAAAATGTACTATACAGATACCAGACAGACTTTTGATCTGTATTGGTTCTTCTACTTTCCACCATATTATTTCTGTTTGTTCGCTTTCTATTTATGATGTCCACGAACTCTCATCTGTCTAACTAGTTGCTAGCTTGTTCTGTGTACTGTTCCTAACCAGATTCTGTATCAGCTGTAGACCTTGTCGATGGTGTTGAGAGCGGTGTAAAAGGTCGTGCAAAAATGAGTGTCTTTTTTAAACTACTTGTTGATTCGAAGCTCAACAACTGAGAAAGACGTTTTTCAGTTCAAACACCTGCCACAGACAGGAATTGCTCCTGATACTGAACCTGAACACAGATAAAATCCAATTGGAGATTCTGGTCGAACCTCAAGACGACTGGAGCTTTGGCTGTCGAGATATTTGTCCCCATTTGAAACTAAAATACGAATAATACTAACCATGTCAACAGAGAAAGATACCTTGCCCCCGAAAGACAACAATCTGTCTTCCAAAAAAGTATCTCCGAACCTTGCAAAGGATGCCTCGATCCTCATGGCTGGCCAGACTGCCATCAAACTCATGACATTCACCCTAAATCAACTGCTATTCCAACTAGTGACTCCATCTTCAATAGGTCTTGCTAGTGTCATTGAGTTTGTCGTGAATTATCTTCTTTTCACAACCAGAGAATCGGTCAGACTTTCGTTGTCTGTCGTTTCGCTTGAAAGCTCTAATGACGAACAACTCATTATCAACTTCTCCTACATCTCCCTGGTCCTTTATTTGGGTCTAAGTGGCCCTTTCTTGTACTTCCAACTGGGGAGAAATCAAGGTTTCCGTGAGGTGTTCGGAACCTATGACTTTCGTAACATCGCAATTGCTGCTGTGTTCCTGGCAATGTTACTTGAAACGCTCGCAGAGCCATTATACAACCTGAACCAGTCTCAGTTGCAGGTCTCGAAACGGGCCAAGATCGAGAGCCTTGCATCTTTCGTCAAATGCTGTGTCCAGTTTCTCTTGGTTCTTCGACTGTCCAAAACCTATAATCAGGAATTCTCGTACGTTGGAAGCTTCATAATTGGTCAATTGTTCTATTCCCTAACAATATTTGGCTGTTATTTGTTCTCCAACAAGTCGAAAGCTTCTTTATTTCCTAAAAAAGTTTGCATCAAATCGTCAGAATCATACTATTTCCACCCTAGAGCATTCAGTTACTTCAAATCGCTGTTTCTGCAATTGGTGTTCAAAAACTTCCTTACAGAGGGTGACAAATTCCTCATCAATAATCTCTTCACAATCACAACACAGGGATACTATTCGGTGGTATCAAATTACGGATCTCTCATAGCTCGTCTCCTATTCCTGCCAATTGAAGAGTCTATCAGGATCAATATCTCTAACTTATTTGCGTCAAGTGATGTTTCCCTTGAGGAGAAAAAGAGGAAACTGAATGAAAACATGTTTATTGTGATCAAAATCTACGTCTACTTGCTGTCACTGTTGATGATCTTTGCACCTCTAAACACCAAGTTTCTGATCAGCCTAATGTTCCGAAACTTCACGGAAAAAGAACAACTTGTTCAGGTATTCAAAATATATTGGTGGTACATTCCGTTACTCTCTGTGAATGGGATTCTGGAGGCTCTGTTGAACTCCATTCTGAAAGATCCCGGCCAGGTTTCCAGATACTCCCGTCTAATGTTTGCCAACTCTGTTCTTCTGTTTCTGGACTCATATCTGCTAGTGAAGGTTTTTGAATTTGGAATAGCTGGTCTCATTTTAGCCAACATGATCAACATGCTAGTGAGAATTGTATACTGCTTTCTCAAGTTGAAACCTTTTCTGGAAATGGACCGTTCGATCAACAAATATCTCCGGTTCTGGACGGGCTGTGTGGCAGCAGTTGCAGTCCATTTGCAGCTCATAGGACCAGATGTTTCAAGTTTCAAACAATTAGTGCAAAGTGCCACCATAGGACTAGGATTGGTGGTTCTTATTGCGGTGAACGAACACCAACTACTACTACAGTTTCTGAAAAAGATGAAGAAAACCTAGCAAAATTTATTGTGAAAAAGAGAAAACACCAGTTGCACCAGCAACAAACCCTTTATAAACCATCCAAAAACCCATTACAAAGAAACATTACCCATCTCAGACACCCTTTCGACAATATGGACAGGTGCTTGACTGTCGAAACCAACCCTCAAAGCAATCAATGTGAAAAGAATGACCACATTTCAACATAATTGATTCGTACTGTCGCATGTGCAAACATTCAGAGTCTGTCCAACAACACTGCAGCTCCTCTAGACAGAAAACACATCTGTTGTTCATAATTCCAATTGACATATTATTCACTTTCGGAAGTCGTTCCAAAATAATCCTGAATTGTCTTGTTCTAACATGATTTCTCATTCTGCTCACCACCAATCGGGGAGCACCGACTAAACTGAAGTTCTCTGTAAAATCAGTGGAACCAATCGGGCTCGTGAATCCCATATATCCCATATATTTTGCTCTTGAAAGGTATAAGAACAACAAAATGCACAGATTCAAAACTCCCGACCTCGTCAGATATCTTGTGATTGCAGAAAAGTCCACAAAAGGTGACATATAATAGAGAGAAGTCGACGTCATCTGGATAAAGTTAGAAAATGTGGGCTCATACAACAAAATAATCAAACTTACGGCTCCAAAACCTATTCTCTTAAAGTCACTAGTTCTCATTTTGTGTTCAACGTCTGTTAATTTGCGCTCTAAACTTCCAAATTTTCACACAGAAAAAAACACCTGCTGATCATAACCTTCTGGTGACACCGTTGTGCTGGTACTCGAACTGTTCGGCTCTCAACAGACTCGCTAAACGGTCTTGCTGCTGGTTCTTCTTGTCTAACAAACACTTCTAATTTTCTCAAGTCATGTGAGAAACATTGATTACATAATCAAGATTTAGAGGGTGGATGGATCTACTATCTCTGACGGAGCTATACAAAAGGCGTATATCATTGTTCGGAGGACTCTTGAGGCTCAGAGGAAGCTCTGGAAAGAGGAGTCTGGGTTTTGATGAACTCCTCTTTTGAAGTTTCCACTCCAAAAAGACGGTAGAGGAGTTCAAAGGTCTCATGTTTGTTAACCATAAGATTGAAATTCGATCTTCCTTTCCACAGAGGCAGGAAGAGATCTTCTTTTCCTTCGCCACGGTTCACCTCTATGAAACAGCATCCTTCAGGGAGATGTTGGATCTTGTCTATGAAATCTGGGTCGATGTTGTCTTCTTTGATTTTTCTGATATTTGGGAAAGTTTCAGAGAGGAGGATCTTTAAGAAGTCTGCATTGACAGTGAACTTTCTTGTGGAGGTGAGATGGTTTTTCAAAAGGTTGAGCGACTCGTTTTGTACTCTCCATGGACAAGCTTTTTGTGAGTATTCGGCTCTTTGAGCAACAAACAGTTTGATGCCGGTATAAATGAACTTTAGTTTGGTATCGTTTGTCTCCAGAATCTTTTTGATCACTGGGGACACATAATAGATCGTTCTTAGAGGTTTGCCAGTGGCATTTCTCACAAGAGTACTGTCCTTTGGGAAAGTATCATTGATTTCATAGAAGTCCCAGCACTTTTCGAGCTCCTCGTTATCGGCAGCTAGGAAGTTGAACGGTTCTTCGTTGGCATCTCTTGGGAGTTTCTCTTTCTTCATTTTGACGTGCTCGGTTTTCGGTTGCTGTTCTGCAGGAGCGTTAACTTTGGGTTTCTTATTTTCGTCTTCTGGAAGCCCTTCGGCCTCTCTTTTTGACCCGGAAGCCTCCTCTATCTTCTCGAAAACGGCAACAAAGAAACCTCCAGTATTCTGGTCGTGAGGATATATTCTCATACAACGTTCGAGGTGCAATTCTGGGGCCTCTTGGGACGTTGGAGGAAACAGAGTTTTCGGCAACCCTTCAGAATCCGAGTTTCCAGTCTTGATTTCGAAATCTTTTCCATATACTTTCCATGAGGAGACTCCATGATGTCTTATTAGGCCAGGAAGAAGGTCATCGCAATCGAC
Organism: Ogataea ortonii; assembly: GCA_030561785.1. Classification (NCBI taxonomy): domain Eukaryota; kingdom Fungi; phylum Ascomycota; class Pichiomycetes; order Pichiales; family Pichiaceae; genus Ogataea; species Ogataea ortonii. The sequence continues at coordinate 193,861 of JAKTYE010000008.1, forward strand.
AAGCTTCACTTTGGCACCCCATTTCTTGAGAGCAGCAGCAACAACGGCCTCGTTCTCAATCGGATTCAGCGAACAGGTCGAATAAACAAGTCGTCCACCAAACTTGAGCAATTGCAAACCTCTCATAAGGATGTTAAGTTGCAGAGGATGAAGACCTAAAGAGTTACCAATTCTCCAGTCTTTCCAAACTGTCACATTTTTCCTCATAGTTCCATCTCCTGTGCACGGAACGTCACACAGAATCCGATCAAACTTGATAAACTCACCTTCCTGCTGGGCTTTCACTTTAGGAAACAACTGTGCATCGTGGTTAACCACCACAAAATTGGGAGAGTTCAGTCTTTTGATCTGATGAACCAACATGTGAGATCTCTTGTAATCAGCATCGTTTGCCATCACAAATCCCGACGGCTCAGGTCCCTCAGAATGCAGAGCCTCCACCAACTGGGCTGTCTTCGATCCAGGAGCAGCACACATGTCCAGAACGTGATGACGAGGCTGAACATCCAACACCAAAGGAGGTATCATCGAAACAGCTTCCTGTCTTGAAATGTTACCAACCTCGGTTTCTGTCACCAAAAAATGCTGTGTCGATGTGTAAGCCGGATTTTTCTTGACAACTGACTTGGGCAAGTCGATCTGGAACCCAAGGTTGTCCGGATACCAGCTGAAAGCTGACGGAGGCTTGTAATTCTCAATGCCTTCGATTTTCTGCAATAACGGAAGATGTTTGGTCCGAAAAAGCTCTGAAATCTCATGAGCATGACTCTTGGACCCCGTGATCCGAAAAGTCAACGGCAAATCCTCCTGACACTTCTTCTTGAACGTTGCAAAGTCCTCCTGGGGAATCAAATCCTGACTTGTATAAAACTTCTCCCATTGCTCGTTCTCCCTCTCGATCTCCTTCCAGTGGTCTCTGTCGTCCCGTCTGCCGAGCTTGTTGCCTCCACGGCCGCCTTTCTTTCCGGATCTCCTGGCCATTGCAACTACACCGCTGGAAAACCCTCTGATCATGGACAAACACTCTGCTGGAGACGGTGAAAATTTTATCAGCCTGGAGAAAAAATATATTTGGGTCACGTGAACAGTATCAAATGAACTGGGTCACGTGCAAACAACTCCCCGTTCATTCCTCCTCTTGGCTGCTGCTGCTGTCGTCAGAGTCCGTGTGTTGGCCGGCCACCACCGTCTCTTCCTCCTCGCTTTCCCCGTCTGCCGTCTGCTCGGCCGCTTCTTCCACCACGTTCCGGTTTGCTCGTCCCCGACTATGTCTGCCCCTCCATCTCTCGGCTCTGCGTCGATTTCTGATCACCACGGCCAGGTCCTCGTATGGATCAATCTCCGTGTACATCTTGAACGCCTCGTCGGTCTCGTTTAACACGTCGTCCAGCCATTTTTCCACCACCGTCCCAAGAGCCAGCAGGGCAGTCTCGTCCAGAAATCGCACAAGCCCGGTCTCAGCGTCCTCCACATCCGGTCGATGAACCACTCGATCCATCAGATACAAGTGTAGAGCCTCAAGAAGCTCTGAGCTCGGCAATTCGACTCCCGTCTCTCGTCTGATCTCCTCCCGGGAAAGATAAGTCAGGGAATTCGGGTCCACTTCGAACCCGAGACTCATCAATTCGTCCGGAAAGATCTTCTGGCCCTGTGAGACGTGTCCAATGGGCTTCATATAGTTGTTTGGAGCAGAGAGATACTCTTTTTTCAGGCTTGGAACATCATCTCTGTCCAGGTCAATGAGCTCGTCCAGCGAGTCGTCCTTTAACTTGTACTTGAGCACCCTGCCGACCGTGTAACGGCCAGCAGCAGACTCGTACACGTTGAGTTTCTGCAGTTTCTTCTTGCTGAGGTTGATGTTCATGGAACGGAAATGCTGGCAGAAGTTATGGTGTTACGGCGTTTTATGAAAGGGGTGTGTATTTTTTTTATCAAATAAAAAAATCAATAAAATTCCACCTCTACAGTATTTGTCTGTTCACATCCTCGCACGCCCAAGATGGCTTCGGAAGACTCCCCCCACCATCATCCCACCACTGTTCCTGCCGCCAACCCCGTTGAGGAGCTCACCAACACAATAGCAGGCCTTGCCAGCCGTGTCTCCCAGAAGGAACACCAGCTCGATCGTCTTCGAGCCCAGTACGAATCCAAGCTCGCTGTTCTCGACAAATACCTGGCCCAGCTGGGCGTTCCAGAGCCAGCAGATAGCACAGAAACACTCTCAAGTCCGTCAAAAGTTGCGTGTCCGCAGTGCAACCATGTTGTTTGGGACCCAGAGAACATGGAAACCAGCCATTACATAGTGTTGCCCAAGGTGCGAACAAAACAGGTGGGGATAACCGACAGGAAACTATCGCCCCCCACCGTCCCCCCACCAAAGAGTTTCTCGAGCGCAAAGAAACCGAAAAAGATAACCTGCTCGTACTGTTCAAAACAAGGCCACAAACGGGCCCAGTGTCCGGTAATATTGTATGGAGAAACAAGTACCCATCATTAATGTACATACATAACATAGAAACTAGTCTATAACGAAAGACCTCCCCCCATCGATCTTATTTGCCCATCTTATCACCACCAGTAGCCATGGCCTCTCTTCTGCTGGCATCTTGAAGTAAGTTGGTATCCACCAGAGACGGGTTTATGTGGATGTATCTGATAGTGGAGCCTCTGATGAAGAGATTGCGCACGGCCAGAAGATGTGGATACTTGTTGGTATTGGCAGAAATGTTATCCAGTTTCAAATTAAGATACTGGTCAATCGACCGCAATGTTCCTTTGATCTCCACGTCGTTCTTGAGCTCTACTGTGATCTGCCAAAAGTGTTAGTTATTCGGACGCTGTTTTCTGTGTTGGCACAAAGAACTGTTATACTTACCTCCTGGTCCACCAGGGTCTTGAAGAAAGAGAAAAACAACATTCACACAGAGCTTTATCTATTTGATCGGCCGGTCTGTTGCAATGGGATGACAAGACGTGTTGTAAGTTTTCTCTGGCAAGGAAACAATGTTGAGTGCCTGTGTGACAACTTTGGTTTTTTCGCTGGAAAAAATATTTTCCAACCTCTCGTGGAAATTCGTGGGGGGAGCTTTGTACCTACAGTTTTACATGGACTATGTACAATGGGGAATCCTTCCACTGATCTCCCCAGGTCCTTTGAGGAACTACAAAGATCTCAGCTTTTGAACAACCTCTGAGCCAACGATTCCCTTAGATTTGGCAGCATTCAGAGCGTTTTTTAGTATCACCAAATTCGCTTTTGTAGGCCGCTTCAGCTGGTTCACCATCACCAAAACCCCTGTCAAAAGAGCAAGAGCTCCTCCCTGGTGCGCAGCAGCAATTTCAGTCGGAACAAGCCATAGAAGAGTGCAGATTCCTAGCGTCAACTGAAGAGAAACAAGTCCCATCGAGACGTTGAGCCATCTATAAGCCGCCTTTGGAATAATGCTCTTGATCCGATGAGAGTACATATGGAGCGCAAACACAGAGAAAAACGTAGTCATTGCAAGGATTCGGTGATTCAGCTGCACGGTGGTTGGGTTTTCCAGAATGTTTCGCCACCAAAGATCGGATTTGTCTGCTAATCTGGAAAAAACAGGAGACATAAGCTCATTCATCGAAGGAACGTAATCGTCTCCCATATGCGGAAAAGTGTTGTAGATAAGTCCAGCATCAAGCCCTGCGACCAAAGCACCCGACATGGCAGTCAGAAACACCAGTCCAAGCAAGGCTGCAGAGTATCTGCGGAACTTGAGCAGCGAGCGGGATTGAATCTTTTGAAAAATGTCCAAATATAATTGCGGATTTTTCATAATATGATGGTCTCTCAACACAGACAGTCCCGTGGAGATCATGGCACAATAAACAAGAAAAGCTGCTCCCAAGTGGGTGGCCAGTCTGTACTGGGAGACTGTTGGTTTTGATTTCCGTTCTTCCAAAAGACTTTCATCAATTCCTGAATAAACCATCCACCATCCAATTGCACCCTGAACACCAATAAGAGCACAGATTCCGAGTAATTTCAATGCTGTGTTCAACGAAACCTTGCGTCTGGCGATATAGTACAACGTGGGAACAACAAAAACGGTTCCTATGATTCTTCCTAATAGACGATGCGACCATTCCATGTAGAAAATGAACTTGAACTCGTCTAGAGTGATGTGGGAGTTGAGCTGTTTGAACTCCGGAGACTCCTTGTACTTACTGAACTCTTCCTCCCAATCTTTCTGGGAAATTGGAGGAATAGCACCTGTGACTGGCTTCCATTCGGTGATGGAAAGACCAGATTCTGTGAGTCTAGTGAGTCCTCCAAGGATGACTATGGCGAAAACCAGCACAGATGACCCAATGCAAAGATACCCGACATTCTTATGGGAGTTCACAAGCCATTTACGTGTCTTTGGAACTGCTGTGGTCTCTGACAACACGGCTTGACCTGTGGAAATGGATCTTTTGGAGGGGTCTTTGAGCGGTGATTTGCGAATAAATGACACTGGAGACGGTCTTTTGAGGCCAGAAAGACGCAAAAGAGAACTTATTGGATTCAGTGGTCCAACAGATAGCCGATCTGCTGGCCTTGAGCCCATTCTATTCAACAACTGAACATGTTTGGGTCTCAGGAGTCCCGAAGTAGTGCCCTTTTTCAGTCCCACGCTCAAAATAGAGCTGTTTTTGATGAAAAAAAACTGACTTCGACAAAGACTCATCTGGAACAGCTGTTTTCACAAGTTTTGGCTGTTGTGTAGCAATAACAGTTGGCAAATACGATATTTAAGAGAACAAAAGAAGTTGTAGTATAGAAAAAAAGAAAGCGAATAATAATTTTTTCCCTCGTACCACTAATGGCCCAAGTTTTTGTAATATAAGAAGTAGGAACAACAGAGTCCAAAAACCCACCAGAAAAAACAAGAAACTGATATGCCGACATCCCAGCAAGAAATAAGAGTCGAAAGACTATAGAAAGCAAAGTAATCCTCCTATAAAGGACACATTCAATAACCCTATAACACATCCGAGAAGTGTCATTCCGGTGTACAGATGTCTTTCAATTTGTATTGGTGCAAGGATGTGTCTCTCTTCGTCCTCGACAGATGCTACCAGTCGCAAACACGTCAACGTTCAGGATCCGATCTTCACGGTATGAGATGTGTGTTCTTCTTCACTTCTTCCCTTTTTCCATTCCTACTTCAGGTTTCCCAGCCTCTCGCGGATCGTCCAACATTGTTCACTTCCAACTCCCTTATCAAAAGGTAGTGTTCTACCTAGAAATTGTGTCTAGAAAAGAAGAGCCTTTTAGCAAACTTTTGTTTCCTTTGTTTGTCTCTCTGTTTGTTTTATCTTCCATTTCATCCTGATTATCTCCCCAATCGCCCGTCTGAAGAGCATTCAGTTGAACCAGACCGCTCAATAGATCTGGCAGATATTTTATTTGTTGCTTTTGGCTAGCCAAAAGACCTCGCCATCGCCAATGAGCAGTCCTCCCTATACCCCTGTGGAGCACTCGTTGCCAACGTTCGATACATCTGTCAACGAGTTGTCCGAGACGCTCAATGCAACTTCCATAACAAATCCATACTATTCTCCGGAATCGCAGACGGTTCAAAAAATAGACAAAACAGACCTTCTACAGCTGCTTGACTTCCCAGAGCTTTCCAGACTGAATGCTCCAACTCCCACAATTGAGCTTCCCGAACAAAAATTGAATAAATACAAACTCAAGAACCAGTGTCTGGAATCCCATGTTCTTTCTCCATCCATGTTCGAGCTCACAATAGGACCGTTGCTTGGAAAAGGGTCCAGCTCTTACGTTCATGAAGGGATTCTTGCTGTGAAAGAATTGAAGAAATCTTCTATTTCAGTGGCTGTCAAGATCCCGATTGCTCGAAATAAGGTCAAGATGATTGAAAATGAAATGCTGTTTCTTCTCCGACTCCACGAGTATAAAAATGAACATTGGTACAAGTCCGCACACTCAAGCCAAGTGTTCCCTTTCATCGATACCTACGGATTATACTATGTGAGCAAATCGCAGTTCCCGCTTATAAAAAAGACAGACTCGCTTCCCTGTTTGCTGATAAAAAACCACCAAATGGACCTGTTCAAATACATCAAAGATACCGCACTCGAGTCATCGGGTTCCATTACCAGACCCATAATTGGCCTCCATAACTGGTACAGTTTGCTCTCTTTCCTTCTGAATGTCCTGATTGTTCTGAAGCAGCTGGAGTCCGTTCATTGTGACATAAAAACAGACAACGTTCTCGTTTCGTTGGACTCGAATCAGAAACCTGTGTTTGCTCTAACGGATTTCACTTCCTCGTGCAAACTGACAGAACTCACCGAACAGCCAGATATGACTCTTCAATTCATGCCCCCAGAGCTCCTAAACTCACCTACTGCGCTTCCAAATTACCAGACTGATCTGTACAGTGCTGGACTTGTTCTGTTGCACGCTGCTTCTGGCAACTCTCCATATCACGATTACAATTACGACCAATACTACTTGATCACCTTGGTTAAGGAGGGCAAGGTTCTAGCTTTGTTGGAACCAGAGGATCTTGCTCGTGTTTCCGGATGTGACAATGTTTGGAACATCATTCAAATGATTCTTGTTTCCCGGTGTTCGCTAGAAGAGCTTTGTTCCTTTGTTAATGGCAGAAGTATGCTGAATTAATAGATAAGAGATTTCTATGTGAAGCTTTGTGGTGTAGAGAAGGTTATAAAAATTTATTAACCCCTTGAAAATTTTCTGTGCACTAAAAAAGGGTTACATCTTATAACAACTCCTTTGTTCTCCAAAATCCGCTTAAACAGTCGGTCTATCCTTCAAATTACCGTGGAAAACGTGCAAATCAGAGCTTCTGGCGGGTTTGGTTCCATATATCTGGAAATCAGAGCCTGCTGAGCACATGGACGTTGATTATCTGGACATTTGTGTTTCTCAGATAACAGCATTTTAGATGTCCCCCACGGCAAACAGAGACGAGAAATTAAATTTGGGGCCTTTGGCTCCAGATCCGGCACTCTCAGCCAAACAGACGACTGTGTCTGACATGGTGACAAACTTACAGCATCCAATGTCGACCCATGGACTCGTAACTGCCCACTCTCGCAACGCCACCGAAGAGTCCCCCAACACAGACCATATTCAGGCGTATGCCATGCTGGATTTCGAAGACTTCACGTTCTATGTTCAAACGATGCAAATTCTCCTAGGTCGTCTGGTTGAGGGAGACACCAGCACTGACTCATTGGACATTCATCTGGGCCAGCAGAAAGCCATCTCCAGAAGACACGCAAAGATCTTTTACAATTTCGGCAACCAGAGGTTTGAGTTATCGGTCGTGGGTCGGAACGGAGCATTTGTGGACGATAGTTTTGTTGAAACAGGAGTCACGCTACCCTTAAAGGACAAAACTCGCATACAGATTGGGGAAACAAGATTTAGGTTCATTCTTCCAACTGAAGACGTTGTTCCGAGCGATCGCAGTACAAAAGACAAACAACAGCCAATCAATCCGTCTGACGCAGTCAACTTGAAGACGTCCTTCTCACACACCAAATCTGCGACATCGGGTCACGGAACAGGCAGCGGAAATTCAACGGCCGCTAATTCACGAGAAAACTCTTTAACACCAAAGGTGGCGGTCAGGAAACCTTTGGATTCTGAAACGCAATCACATCTTGTCTCTGCAAGCCATTCACCATCTCTAAATTCGAATCAGATCTTGAAGTTGGGCGACGATTTTGTCAATGAACTGCGGGCCAGCGCAGAGGCCTCAGTGGTGAAAAAAGAAGAAGCAGCTGCCGCAGCCGCAGCAGCTGCTACCTCTGGTAAAGGTTTGAGCTCAACAACTTCAGCCTCGCTTATTGACGGAATCAATGCGCTTTCGGCAGTAGCGGCAGGAGTGGCTCAACAGTACACCCAGTCGCAGGACAGAAGAGAGAAACAAAAGAAACCAATCAAACAGACAAAGAAAGTTTACAGATCCGAGGAAATCCCACAGGAGTACAGGACGAAGCCAAATTGCTCTTACTCGACTCTGATTGCCGAATGTCTCAAGAGAAAGGGAACTGAGCGCGGAATGTCCTTGTCTGAGATCTACAAGGCAATCCAGGACTTGTATCCGTACTATTACTATTGTCCTGACGGATGGCAAAGCTCTGTGAGGCATAATCTGTCGCTGAACAAGTCATTCCGCAAAGTCTGTAAGGAAGGAAAATGCTGGCTCTGGGGACTGGACGAGGAATATTTTCAAGAGAAGGAGAAGATCAAAAGGAAACAGATCGAAGTGGCTAATATCAAGGCCAATCAGCAATTCCAGACTCTTTCCCAGCAGTTCCAGCAGCAGCCGACATCAAGTTCATCTCAGCAAACAAATTATGGGTCACCTTTACGGTCAGCTTCTCCAGCCACAAACTCAAGCACAACACCAATCCAGTACTCCCCTCCTTCATCATCTGCCGTGAATTCCAGGGGCCAACAGACATCAAAGAACAATACCTCCGCTAATTCTAATCTATCAGGAGACACCAAAAGAGCGCTATCCTATCTTCAACAGGAGCTCATTAGACTTACAAAAGATCGCAAGATGTACGATAAAGAAACAACAACGTTGATATTAACACAGGCCTTAGCAATGACAATTGCACAGGTGAATCAGGCTGCAAAAAATGCTGGAATTCAAGGATCGCCTCTAGTGACGTTGATCGACAAGAATCCTTCACACATTACCAAGATTCTTTCTGCCGCATTGAACGCTGCAACGTTGCAAATCACCAAGAAAAAAGGACTGGCTCTTCCATCTGAGTCTCCTCAGCCTTCCAAACCACAGAAACCTGCTCCATCGACTCCTCCAAGCTCTACAAAACAAGCTCCTTCTTCGCAGGTTCCAAAACCAATCAGCACCACTTCGAACTCGATCAAAGCATTTTCTCCAGCAGGTTCTACTGTTGGAACCGCAAGTCCCACCGTTCCGACGTCGGAAAATTCCACCGCAGCCTCAAGTCCCGTTGTTCCAGCAATCAGAAAGCCGCAATATTACGGTAAACCCAACGCTGCTGGATCCACAAAGCTGACTTCTACAGCCACATCGGCTGGTAATCCAGGCCCAACCACAAATTCCGCAGCCACACAAGCACAATTCCAGAAGTTCTCACAGCCAACACCACCTTCAGCAGAGTCGTTGATGAGTGCATTCTCAAAGAAAGAAAGGTTGGCAAGCTCTACAAATCCTGAGAAGAAGACTGAATTTTCTGAGGACGCTGAATTTGCAATGATTCTGGATAATCTGGAGAACCAGCACGATTCCGAGCAGAAACAGCTGGATCACGAGAAATTGCACGAAACCATGGACATTGACAGTTTCCTTGCTCAACATGCGGATGAACTGGCCACCAATAAGAGATCTACAGACCAAGATGATCACGATGGTAACCACAAACTGCAGAAACTGTCATGAGACAGAGACCATTAACTAATAACATTTCCTTCCTGTAACTTACTCTAGAATTGACACTCACCTATACTACGCACGCGTTTGATGGATCAGGCTTTGACGTTATTGAAAGACCCTTCTTTCTCCTTTATTTCCCAGAATAGAGGTCCCACGTCGTGGTTTCCGTGGAACACCCATCCGTTTTCGGTCACGTGGAACAAGTTGATTGAGCCTCCTGAGTATGCGTCTCTGTGTGCTGCTGCCAGGATCGATCTTTTTCCCAGATATAGGGCCTCTTCGACAGAAAGATCCCATTTGTAGTTGGAATCCAACACTCCGTACGCAAATGTCTGACCAGATCCAACGCAAAACAGGTCTCCTTTCAGTCTTGTTCCGTCGGAATCCACATAATAGATCGTCGGACCCTCTTTAGGAGTGTGTCCACAAACCATTGTACCCATCGATAGTCCCATTCCTTTGTAATTGTACACCAGATTGCTAAGTATTTTGGAGGCTGCACAAACAGAGATTCTCTCCTTGTTTCTGAGCTCGTGCAACCGACATTGCGTACCCAGCCAGGTCTCCCAGTACTGGCAATCGGCTGCACCACCTGCCATAGTTCCTAAAAGCATCGAATTGATCTCAATCACCTTTTTCACCGTCTGAGAAGCAATCCAATTGCCTGCAGTTGCCCTCGAGTCCACGGCAACAATGATTCCTCCCTGAAACCGGAACGCCAGCGTCGTTGTTCCGTGTGCAATCTTGATCTTGCAGTCTGGGTTTGTCTCGTCGTCTGTGTGAGCTCTCAGGAAGTCTGTGGGCTGCGAGATCGGAGGCACAGATAACGAGGGAGCCAGAGAGTCAAAACAAGGCCGGGCAAAATCCGAGCTGGCGTCCTCCAATTCGGCTTTCAGGTGCGACCGGTGGCTGAACCGGTGCGAGATCTCGTTCATTGACATGTTTGGTGGTCGTGAATGGGAGTTTATCGAGAGAAAGAGCACCAGAAGCCAGAACAAGACGTTTGTTTCTGGGCAGAGTGGCAAAAGCCTGCAGAGGCGGGACGAGATGTGCACTCATTTTCTTGTTACGTAATTTGTTAAGTAAGCATCTGTTTTTTGCCGAGGGTTTTAGGTCCTCGTGGAGTCCACGTGACCGTTTCCTGTCTCTCCAGGGCGTGCAATTTTCCACTGAAAAATTTTTGACTCCTGAGGAGAAGGTCAACTTGAAGAGAGTTGAATTCAAGCATTTGTTTGTTGTTTTCAAGACCCCGAACGAGGATTGCAGAGCAACAGGAATAACAGGAAAATGGTAAGTTGAACGAGACAGCATGATTGGACGCGTGGAGCCGAAATAGTGGAGTTACTAACATGTTTTCAGAGTGCCCAAAACCCAACGAAAGAGCTCAAGATTGAGAAGCTTGTTCTCAACATCTGTGTTGGAGAGTCCGGAGATAGACTGACCAGAGCTTCAAAGGTTCTGGAACAACTGTCTGGTCAGACCCCAGTGCAGACCAAGGCCAGATACACTGTGAGATCTTTTGGTATCAGAAGAAACGAAAAGATTGCTGTTCACGTCACCATCAGAGGACCAAAGGCTGAGGAGATCTTGGAAAGAGGTTTGAAAGTGAAGGAATACCAACTGAGATCCAGAAACTTCTCCGAGACCGGAAACTTTGGTTTCGGTATTCAAGAACACATCGATTTGGGTATCAAGTACGACCCAGGTATCGGTATTTACGGTATGGACTTCTACGTTGTCATGGGTAGAGCCGGTTTCAGAGTCGCCAGAAGAAAGAGATGTCAAAGCAAGGTTGGAAAGGCCCACAAATGTTCCAGAGAAGACACCATCAACTGGTTCAAGGCTAGATACGATGCCGACGTGTTGGACAAATAACTGCCTAATCTTTCCACAAATTATCTCCCAACACTAGGTATATATTCTCTAATAAAGAGTCTACTCGATACTATGTACTTCAGTAATGATGTATTAATGCTATTAGCGATAATTAGCGAACATGATGAATCCCCCCACCTACGGCTCTTCTCCCCCCACCTCTTCTCCCCCCACCTTTCGGATCGCAGCCTCCACCCCAATGTCCACCAACTCTCCCACCTTTTCGTTCCACCGGTTCTTCAGATACGAGTCCAACGGCTCAAAGTCGGCGCATTTCCGCTTCCTTTCGCTGTTGACAGAGTCGATCTGTTTGCGTTTTCTGTGGATTGCCTCGTCCAGGTCGGTGCGATATTGTTTCAGCGAGTCCAAATGTAGCAGCCATTTGTTCTTATTAATCTCCAGTTCCGAGCTCTCGTTCATGCTGAGAGAAAGCGTCCGGTAGCGTAGTTGCGAGTACAGTAGAGTTGTTTTCATCTTGTCGAGATCGGGTTCGTTTCGTTCGTTGAGTAGGTTGGAGTAGTTGGAAAGATTTATTCCGCCAACAGACTCGTCCGAGACCGGAAACTCCAGGTGGGGCAGGTGGGGGACATCCACCTCTTTGAATATCGGGTTTTGCTCGATCTTTGGATGTATCTGGTGCAGATTGAAGTTCGTGAGCTCCTGCTGAATCAGCTCGTCCACCATGCTGAGCAGCTCGTTGGACGGCTCGGTGTCGACGTATGGCAAATAGTCCAGTACCAGGGTCTCGGGCTCTTCGTCCACAGACGAGGACGAGGAGCCTGAAAACACACTGGGCTCAGATCTGGGCGAAAGGTCCATTTTCAATGCTGTTTTTCCTCTCTTGTGTCGGAATGAACGTTCCCGTTCGACTGTTCCTCTTGTTTCCTGTCGATTCCCACTCGGCGATCGGTGAATCTGGCACAACAACAAGTTGTTATTCCATTATCAGCCAACAGGAAGGAAACAAAAAAGTTGCTCCATAACTATAAATTTTTCCCACAGAGCCGGATTGCTGCGGTGGGGGCGCGGGATTCGGAAAAAAGTGCCCCCCATCCACATTTTTGGCAGGCCGGCCGGATTTGACAGCTTCTGTTTGGGGTTTAACCGATTATGACAAATTTACACAGACGATATATTTATTTATTGGTGGCTGTTGGGCGTCCAGAACCACGGAGGTCCGTGTATGGCACCTCGTACAGAACGCTGCCAGCAAGACAGCCCAGCACGAGCAGGATTCCGCACACCGCGTAGATGGTTCCCAGAACACGGAACGCCTCGATCTTGAACACCCTGTAGAACTCTGTGATTCCCAGACTCAGAGCACATAGCGGAAACGGAATGATCCAGTAGGTTCTGTTGAACTTCGGGAGTCCCAGTGCAACAGAGGTTGCGGTCCCCAGAAAAGTGAAGAAGATGCCGGCGGCAATGAGAAACAGGGCAACGAAACCGGCAACGTATTCCACCATGATTCCGACAATTTCCGGACTTTCTGCCGACCGGATATGGTAATCGGATAAGTAGCTACGGAGATTTGTTCCGTTGAGCAGGACTCCCCAGACTCCGTGGCCCAGCATCCCCACGGGAGCAAACAGCGAGAACGCCAGCGGTTTGGGAGGAAGCTTGTGCACGAGCAGTTTCCAGAAAAACACCGCAATGAACCCGAATCCCAGCACCATCGAGTTGGCCCACAGCAAATAGCTCAGAACTATGAGCATGAGCCGGATATTCTGCGACCAGTCTTCGAAATCCGAGCAGATCAGCGACCCGGACGACGCACAAACGCTCAACGGAAGAACAGGCAGAATCAGCTGCGGATTCAGCTGGGTGTAGTCAATTCTGCTCTTGTGGAACAGCACAAAAATCAGCACCCAGCCAATCAAAAGAGCCATCACAAAATTGATGAACCAGAAAATCAGAATCCCAACTCGGAAGTCTTTTCCGTAATGCGAAGTCACCAGATGTATCATATTGACAAGAGTGCTAAATCCCATTGAATACGGGCCCAGAAAAACATTGAACTGGATCTCCGTCACAAGACGTCCGGCGAACCCGGAAAAATAGTACATCTTCAGACCCAAAAGAACATTCACAAGCACAAAAATACCCAGCGAAATGCTCCACATAATAAGCCCAAAGATCCGGAAACACCCAACCTCGTACGGAAACTCGAAAAGAACGCCTGAACAGATCCCTGTCGACATGAACGCAACATTCCAAATCGGATGATATCCATCCAGTATCACATCCCTGAAAACACTCGTTTTTCCACCATTCTCCTCCTCTTCTTTCCGGTTCTTCTCCACATCCTCTGGATTATCTCGCTCCATATTGATTTCCGGACTCGTCGAGCTGCCAAAACCAATTACTTTCGCCTGTTTTCCGGCCTCCAGGTCTCATCAGCTCTTCCTCAAAATCTCAAACTTCTTCAAACCTTCCGAATCAACCCAAAAATCCCTCTTTCTCACTCTGATTAGACCCCATAAATCTCAGAAAGGCCTATATCTTGCCGAAAACGGCTCGGCGCAAAAAGATATATACATCCGTACACCAGGAACCCCACACTGCTTCCTTTCCTGATAGAACCACCCCTCACACCGCTACCATTCATCCATCATTCATTCAATTAGTCCTAAACTTTATACCATCATTAGCACAAAATGTCTTTAGCGTTCTATAGTAATCGAGTCCACAAGCTGTATCATCTTGTTCACACGGCCCGACTCGTCCCTGTCCCGTTGTTCAAGCTCCTCTCGCAGCTCGTGGAATGCCGGACGGAACTCCTGAAGAGTAAAGCTTTGTGGCCTCCTTTCGTAAAGCAACTGGAATAGCCTCAACACGTTCACCGGATCCACCAGCTCCGGTTGTGATAATCTCGAGTACAGAGAGTTCAAAATGTCGTCTGAAGAACACATGTAGCTGTAAATGTTATTTCCAGACACATGTTTCCTAACACTCTTCACACTTTTCTGATAGTGCCGTATAATCTTCGTGATTTCATCAATAAATTTGTCCAACTGTTCGTCAATGCTGAAACATGCAACAAACTTGTTGATCAACTTTGGTTTTTTTCTCAGAATGTCCTCTAAAATGTCCTCTTCCGCAACAACAAGCTCTCTGATGATCTTGATCGAACGAAGTCGGAACTTTTCCCCATCCAACAGACTCATTGGAATCTCAATGGCCCCGAATCTCTTGCATATTGAAAAGAATTCACTATTACTTGTAGCGTCCAAAAATAGACAGATAATCTGGTTTCTGATCACCTCGTTTCTCTTCGAACGCACAAAGAGCTTCACCAAACGGTTAAATAGATCAATTCCATTGGAAGATAAAATGTCTGCCTGTCGACTCGGATCCAGAAAACACATCTTTTGTATAATCGGAATTGAACACTTAGCAAACTTTTCGTACGATTTTGAGCAATCGTTACTCAACAAGTCCTCAATTAATTGGTCAAAAACTTGCTGTAATCTTGCATTGTCCAGCAACACAATTTTGTCACAGTTCTTGTCACATTTGTTAATGATCCGCAAAACTTCTAGCTTGGACTCAAATGGAAGCTTGTTAAATTTCCGGAACAAACATGCTAAAAAGTCATTTGTCAGAAACCTACTGTGATCCATCTCCGAACTGTAATGGGCAATCTTCAACAACAGTTTCGTAGTATGAGATACAGATTTTTCTTGCACCTCATTCAAGTGACCATGAATGTTGCTCAAATTAATGCTCAAGACTTTGGGAATTTCACGGTGAATAAGAATCGAACAGAATGTGTATTTCTCTATCTTTTCAATCTTGAAAAGATCAACAAGTGATTCAACGGCAATACTCTGTTGAGTTGAGTCCCCCTTCAACAGAAACTCAATGAGGAAATCATAAATTTCAGTGGCTATTGCAGAAAGAGAAGGAATACTTGTCTTGATTAAAAGTACAACATATTTTAAAACAATCTCCTCGTTAGGAGACAGCTTCAAAATGCTGCAGGTGCAACCACAGTTGAAAAAGTTAACCAGACTTCGAACATCATTCTCGAACAACTTCATGCCAATCTTCAATAGCTCGATTCTGCAATCCTCATTTTCTTCAAAACACAACCGTGTAGCCAACTTGGAAATGAACCCCTGTTCAACCAATGAGGAAATGACAAAATCCAAGTTGGACCACTTAGTTGAAGACTCAACTTTCCCTTGAGCTCCTTCGGTATTCTCCCCTTGCACCCCTTCTGCCTCATCCTCCTCATGTTCCTCTACATCTCCTTCTTCCTCTTCTTCTTCCTCTTCTTCTTCCTCCTCGGAAAATTTGTACAAGAGAACCAGATCCTCAAGAGAAGCGCTTTCGATCGCCTTCACAATCTGCAAGATGTAACCTCTTTTCTGTTCCTTCAAACTGTCCACTTGATTGCCTGAAACTTTGAGTTTTTCAAATCTGTCAATATCAAACTCTTCTAGAAAATCGTCTTCACTGTCAAGCTGATTGCTCTCCTTATAAGAGGCAAGTCTTTGTTTCTTGTTGAACGAGTTGATTGTCGACAATAAATTGATCGATTGCTCTCCGAAATCCAAATCATAATTATCCTGGAACGATTCGTTGTACTTCTGCAAGTACCGATTATGAGTCTCAATGTCGACAGCGGTTTTGAAAGACCCCTCAGAGCTTTGTTTGCGATCGCAAACACCCGTCACCCACGGATGTTTGAGCAACTGCGTAGCCGTAAGGCGTTGTTTGCGGTCTTGACGGAAACAACCCAATGATAGAAACTGGAAACACTCTGGGGATATTTCGTTAGGAATCTCAGGAGGTTCTCCAGAGCCTATTGCATGGCAAGCAGGAAACGGGTCGTGCTGGTAGAACGGAGGCTGTGTGGTGAGAAGTTCCAAAATAGTGGCACCCAAACTCCAAATGTCCGAAGCCATTGACACTCCTTGCAACTTTATAACCTCGGGAGCCATCCAATAAGGAGACCCATTCGCTTCCTTTTTGTGGGTTGGTGCTGTTTTGAAAGTCTCCATGCCGTCAGCAATGTCCTTTTTGATGCTCACTCCAAAATCCGCCAATTTGATGACGCCTTCTTTCAACAAAATGTTGGCTGCCTTGATGTCGCTGTGTATAAAACCCCTGGTGTGCAAGTAAACCAGTCCTTCTAGAATCTCTCCGACATAAACAGCCACCTCGTGCTCAGGAATAGGCCCTCTTGCCTTGTACCTGTCTCTCAGAGAACCTCCTTCGCAGTACTCCAGAATCAGATTAATCGAGACCTCGTTCACATGGTAATGGAACAGCTTCACCACGTTCACGTGACTGAACTGTTTCATGATGAGAATCTCGTTCATCAGATGCTCGTTGTTGTTTCTGACGCTCAAGTTGCTTCTGTTGCTCCTGGAGGCGTCTTCGAGAACACCAGACTCTGTCTCAATCACCTTCATGGCATACACATCGCCCGAAATCAGATGTTTTACCTGGTAAACACCCCCGTAGGCCCCTCGTCCAATGGGCTTGAGCTTTGTGTACTGGGCAAACTCCTCGACAGACAGGTCTGTCATCTTCGTCGAGCCCGCAATCGAGGGATACGGCGTCGAAACTTTCCTTCTGACAGGTCTAGAAGGCGCCAATATCTTGTGAGAGTCTGTCAAGCTGTTTGTCTCTGGAATAGAACCCAGACGCTGCGAGCCCGCCTTAGACATGGTAATGGGGCTTTTTATTTGGTGTCGCCGTTGTTGCCCAGCTTTGTGCGCGCTCACCTGCTGCTCCTGCTGGTTGTTGGGACAAACAGGTCTCAAAAAATTCGAGTAACTATGAGAATGACTGCCTCTCAGCAAGTTACGTCCTGTGTAGGATCGGATACTCTGGATATCAAATTCATCGGTATAATTGCCGTTATTGTCGGTTTCCCTAAACAGCTCCAGCGATATTCGGTTTTCATGCGACATCGCACTGTCCAACGCTCCTGTTGCGCTGGAAACCAGTTTCCTATGACAACGAACAACAAACAAAAGAGAACAAAGAGTGCAACAAGGCGATTTTTATTTAAACGCTGATAAACAAACACATCAGAAAAATATATAGATTTCCCGGGCTGTGCGTGCACAGCCTTGCGATCGCATCTCTTTTTTCAGTTGTTCCACGACAACAACGAGGTATCTCCGACTCTTCTTGGATGGACAAGGTTGACCACGAGGAAAACGAGCGAAAGGGCCAGACAAATGCCTCCGCCAACAATCCAGCTAATTCCCAGAAACGAGTTCTTGCCGCCCGTGACTGTCCGCGTCGAGAGATATATGTACTTGTGGCCGTTGTACTCGGTGACCGGGAAATGAAGACCAATGTCCACCTGGTAATATCCGGCTTCAAGCTTGTCGTTGTCGTTCCGGGAGATCATTTTCGAGAAGTTTGGCAATGCTGATGTCTGCATCCAATTCTGGAACTCTGGCCATGTCGACAAATCCGGCATATTGGTGTCGTTGTAGCCGTCCGGATATCTTTTCACCCAATTTGGAGGCGGAGACACATCTGATGGGCTGTAACTTGTCTTTTTGAATCTGTTTTTGTTGGTTGACCATGCAATTCCATCAGTAGTAAGGTCGTAATCGCTTTCTGTTCCGTTCACCCCGGTAAAAGTGGTAAAAGTGTCGTTAAAAAGCGAGTTTGCAATCAACCCACACGGATAGTATCTTTTTCCATCAGAATCCACCGATAAAGGCTCACAGTTCTGTCCGGTTGTATCCTTGATCACAGAAACCGATGCTGCTTTTCCGTTCAGCTGGTCCTCGCTGAAAGACTTTGCATATCTTCTGTGACTGGCATAGAAGTTCTTTAGTCTGTAGAAGAAATAAACGTGCGGACCAATCTCGTTAGGAATCTGGAATTGGATCTGACAGATGTTTCTCTCATCATCATAACCATCCCAGACCGACGAATCGTTAGTTGAAAGCTTCCATTTCGGTGAGACACTCATCTCGGTCTTGAAACTGTAATCAATGTAGTCGCTCGGAATATCTATATAATAATCTGAATTTGCTTCAGAATCACAATTCGAATAATCAATCACAAATTCCTGAACCTTACTTGACCCATACAGCATTCCAGCACCAAGTGGAATAAATATGATCGCAATCACTAATAAAAGAGGAATCACAGTCTTTGGAGTCAAAATTGGATGGATAGCTTTCAGCTTCTGCTGCGTGAAAGCGTTCTCCTTCGGTCTTCTCGACTTCTTCTTATCTTCATCCTCCGATTGCGAATCAGATAACTCATCCTCGTCCTCCATCCCATCAGCTCTCGAAGAACCGTGGTTTGGTGCCGGAATCTCCTCAGCCACCTTCGTCGCCTCCTGGCCTCGTTCTCTCCGTTTTCTGGCTCCCGAAAGCATTCCCCAGTCTTTGTTCGACTTTCAAGCGCTTGCAAAGCGATTTCTGCTACTCTGAGTACCGGCAAGCTCCAAAAGCCCCAGAAACACCTAGCACTTATTTGTTTCCGCTCTATAAAAAGGGGCCAAGCCGAGAACAGCTGGATTTTTTTGATTATGTAACACTGTCTGTGATAATACATCCTTACACCGAATAGGCTCCTGGCTCCTCTTCTCTATATACAGTACAAAGCACTCCTCCATCACTGATCCTGTTCCTCTGTCTCCTCTTGCTGCTTCTCTTCTCCTTTTGTGAGCAGGCGATCCAGCAACGATAGCTCGACGTTGGCAGCACTCTTCAGTTTCTCAACATGTTGAACAAACGGAGAAAACCGAGAAACAAGTTCGGCATAGTCGGACTGTTCGGCAGCAGGAAGCTCTCCAACAGAAGTCTCGAAAAACTTGAAGATGCTGTAAGCGTGCTCCCACCTGCCATAGTTCTTGACTGGTTCGGAAGTTTCCTCAGAATCGACTTTGTAGCCGGGGAAATCAAGCTCTTTGGCCGTGTCGCTCAAAGCCTTCAAGAGAACAGATTGTGTTTCTCCAGAATCCGCTAGCTGTATAAGCTGCAAGTTGATGAGCGCTGTCAACTTGGAGATTTTCATCAACGGACTGCTAAAGTCGGCAGCCTCTGGGTTATGTTTGTATGCATAGTGTAGCTTGTGATTTAGCGAGTCCAGATCAGTGAATCTTTCCTTCTTTATCTGCACAGCTCTCAACAAAGTAATGAGCTCGATGTTTCTAGGACCAAATTTCTTGGATGCTTTGTAATTTGGGAGTCCATAGACAAATTTGAGACCTGAACTTAAAAAGCCAAACTGATAGCACTTCACAAGAAAAGAATTCACCACTGAAGGTTCCAAAATTTCCAATGCATGTTTGTCTAGTTTCTTGAACGTTTCCCGCACTGGGAGAAGCTCCTCTTTGAGTATTAAGTTCTCAATGAAATGCGAAAACTTCGGCTTCGATGGAACTCCTTGGAACTTTCTCGGTAATATAGGACGTCCCTCTCCATCCAGAGCATTCATTGATATCAAAGTTTCTGCATTCTTCGGTCTGTACACCAAAGCTTTCCATTGTTGAGGCAAGGACTTGTAGTACACATACTCGTCCACCTGATCTTTAATGGCATAGAACCGTTCCTTAGTGACTATTGATAAGGAAAACGGCCTTTTTTGGCAGAGAACCCTTCCAACCAACTTCGAACTCATTCTATTCCAATTTCAACACAACCGCTGGCCACTGGTAGCTAACCAGAATGCTTTTAATCTGTGCTTTCTCCTATATTCAGATCTCTGTCTCGCCAAAGTGAAAAATTATTCGCCAAATAGTTACCCGGACCTAACCAAGGACTCTCTCCATCACAGAGAACAAATCAATCAAACCAAACCAAATAAGCTCAATACTAAACCTTGGTCGGGGCAGCAGATGATTGCTCCAAATTCTCTTTTCTTTCTCCTTGATAACGGGTTCCCAGCTCAACTATCTCCGTTCCCGGACACCAATACCTCTGGTTTTGTATAAGATAATTGATTATATAATCTTCCCCATTTTGCCAATGTTCTGGAAAGAAAAATGGAAGTTTGCAAGTTTGTGAGTCAAAGGCGAAGAGAAAGAAGTTAAGGTTCACAAACAAAGCCAGTTGAGCGCTTTATATTGCACAGAGTTTCAAACACATATAACCCCAAACGAAATACACCATATCAAGATGTCTGATTGGGATTCAGTGACTGTTATTGGTAAGAAGGCCAGAGTTGGTGGGGGATCAGGTCCAAGAGAGAATGTGATTAAGACAGGATCGCAATTGAACGCTGCTAGGAGAGCCGGAAATATTGTTGCTGTGGAAAAGAAGTACGCTAGTACCAATTCCAAAGGGGATCCGGAGGGACAGAGGTTGACCAAAATTGATAGATCTGACGAGATTGTTGCTCCAAAGAAGCTGGACATCAACGTAGGCAAGGCAATTCAGAAGGCTAGACAAGACAAGAACTTCACTCAAAAAGATTTGGCCACCAAGGTGAATGAGAAACCAAACGTTATCAACGACTATGAAGCTGGTAGAGCCATTCCAAACCAGCAATTGCTTTCCAAGTTAGAAAGAGCTTTGGGTGTGAAGTTGAGAGGAAAGGAAATTGGTTCTCCTTTGTT
Organism: Ogataea ortonii; assembly: GCA_030561785.1. Taxonomy (NCBI): domain Eukaryota; kingdom Fungi; phylum Ascomycota; class Pichiomycetes; order Pichiales; family Pichiaceae; genus Ogataea; species Ogataea ortonii. The sequence goes on from JAKTYE010000008.1 coordinate 214,738, forward strand.
TGCCAAGAAGAAATAATGATAATGGGTTTTCCGATTGATGCTGGTTTCGTTGGAGGTTTTTCCGAGAAGAGTAATTGCACATAGTTAATATAGTTTCTGTGTCTTGGAATTTTGCGTACGACACTTTCTCACAATATTTTGCTTCTCCAAAAAATATTTGTGGTATTTTATATTTTTGAAATGATCATGTTCTTTCATCCTTAAGACAACCAAAAACGCCGCTGATGACCACCATTCACCACATCGATTTGGGAATCACACCCGAACAGACCTACTCGATTTCCAATAAATCGATCAAGTTTGACACTTTGGCCGACATTCAGCCGTATCTAGATGAGTTGGCTGGAAAGAAAGGACTTAGAAAAATCGACATTTCAGGTAACACCATCTCCCCAGAGTGCTCGAAGCATCTGGCTAAAACTATTTCCTCCTTTTTGGATACCCTGGAACACTTGAATCTCCAAGATATCTACACTTCCCGTGACAAGAATGAGATTCCAGCCTCACTGTCTGAATTCTTCCCGGTCATCCTGCAATCGAAGACCCTCAAAGTTCTTAATCTCAGTGACAACGCCCTTGGACAAGACACAATAGATGTTCTCGAGGACTTTTTGTCCAGGGCAAAGAGCCTTGAACATATCATTCTCACAAACAATGGTCTTGGTCCGTTTTCGGGCGCTAGAGTGGGAAAAGCTCTCTTCAAATTGGCAAAATTGAAAGAATCAGATCCTTCTGTTGCACCATTGAAGACCTTCTGGTGCGGTCGTAACAGACTTGAAAATGGCTCAATTGATTATCTTGCTCTGGGGCTCAAAGCAAACTCACAACTTGAGGAAATAAAGCTTTATCAAAACGGTATCAGACCAAAAGGAATAGCCAAACTCATCAGCTTTGGACTTGTTCATCTGAAAAATCTGAAAGTCCTTGACTTGCAAGATAACACTTTTACTTTATCGGGATCTCTATCTTTAGCGGAAGGTCTGTCTCATTGGCCAAACCTGATTGAGTTGAACGTGAATGACTGTCTGCTCAAGAATTCCGGTTCTCTCAAAGTGGTGGAAGCTTTGGCTGAGGTTGCCGCCAAATCGAAGCTCGAAGTGCTCAAATTGCAATACAATGAACTTGAGGTTGACTCCCTTGAATTGCTCTCCAGGCTCCTGCCTAATCTGACAAAGTTGAAGCTGCTCGAGCTCAATGGAAATAGATTTGAAGAGGATTCGGAGCATATCGATCAAATCAATGAGCATTTCGAAGAGAAGGGCTTTGGAGAACTGGACGACTTAGATGACTTGGAAGAGCCAGATTCCGAGGAAGAAGAAGATGAAGATGAAGACGAAGATGAGGAGTCTAAAGCAGGTGACGATAACAAAGACCTACTTGACCTGGAAAAAGAGTTGGAAGCAACACACATTTGAGACCAACATTAGATAATAAAGATGCTATAAATTGGTTTCCTTCAAAACCTCGTTCTTGATTTTTGAAATCATTTTGTCCTTCTTGATCCATTTCCCTTCCAGCCATTTCTCCATTTTGTTTCTCTTCAAAGGAACCCTGCTCATCATCTTGGCTTTAATATGTATCTTGATGGTAATTTGACCAGGATATAGTCCAAAAATTTCTAGCAAATTAGGTGCCTCAAAAGAGACAGAATTTTCACCTTGTTCGTCTTTCCGGTAATACACAAGTGAAATGTCGTAGAGTCTGGTGAACTGTGTCTTGTGTAGAGCAGAAACGACGTTGGCAAATTTAGAATATCTGGGATACAAAACGTTTTCCAGCGTTGGCAAATAAAACCGTTCTGTCATTCCCTGTTGTAGCTTCAAGTCCTTTTTTGTGAAGATGTTAACTTCGGGGAAAGTGACTATCCATTCCACATTTTCGGACTCCACAATGTCTTTGAAAACAAATCCAAGCGTCTCGTTGTTCAGCTCCCAATTCTCGTCTGCCTGAGAAATGTTTCGGAAAACCCGCACGCTGGGGATTGTCCAGATCGAATACCAGGTGAAAAAACTGACTCTTGGAAGCCACAGGGAGGAAAGATCTTGTGCAAACACCTTTTCTGGTTTCTTCAATTCCTGATTTTTCTTGCTAGGTTTTGGTGTCTCCTCTTCTAAAGGTGGTCTTTTTGCAGTTCTGAGAACAAGATAAGGGAAAATGATATAATCAACCAACGAAACATGATTGCTCATGATCAATGCATTTTCGGCCTCCAATTTATCGCCTGTGATCTCAACGTACACGTTGTTGAGCTCCTTTAACCTGTCAGTAACAGAAGGAACTCTTCAAAAAAGGGGATATACTAACCAACACGTAGATGCAAAGAGTCCAGAACCCAGCAGCAAAATACTTTTTGTACAGGAATCGTGTACGTGGAGTCAGATACTTGATTCCCAAAGTTGCAACAGAAAACAACTCGTACAAAACAAAGTAGATAAATAACATTGAGATGAAACATAAACACCTCGTTATTCTCATGTAATTGCTGCTGGATGTTAGAGACTTCTTTAACGTCTGCAAACCAACATGGTCCAATAGTTCGCTTCTCATGTTTTTGTTTTGATGGGCCATCAACACAGCAATTGCTACCTTCTACAGAAAGAACAAGGGAGGCAAACAAAAAAGGGGATTCAAAGGGCCACTCCTTGAAGGATCTAGACCGTTTAGAAACTAACATCTCTGCACCGGCCTGTTTTTGTTTTTTTAATTTGGTGTGGCGTTGCGGCTTTTTGTATTAGATTTTTTTTTTCAGATTTTTTTCTATTTGATTTTGTAGCCCAACTGACTTTGAGTTGATCCAGTTCAGTAATACCGAAACATACCGCAGCCATGTCACGGATTATCGTCAAGGGACTGCCCATATATTTCACAGAAGAAAATCTCAAAAAACACTTCGAAACTCAAGGCTCTGTCACTGATGTTAAGTTAATAAAGAAACGGACCGGAGAGTCTAGGAGATTTGCATTTATTGGTTACAAGTCTGAGAAAGACGCTCAAAATGCAGTCCGACACTTCCACATTTCATTCATTGATACCTCGAAAATTGATGTACAGCTTGCCAAGACGTTCAGTGATCCAACGGTCCCACTTTCCTGGAGGGAGCGCAAAGTTCAGGCCAAGAGACAGCTTGAAGAAACCGAAGAAAAGCTTAGGAAATTCGAAGAAGTTTCAAAAAGCAAGAAGAAGCCCAAGTTGAAAGGTGTTGATGCTCTAGTTGCGGAAAAGATTGACTCAAATCCAAAATTGAAAGAATATCTAGAAGCTTCGAAGCCGAGAAACCAGATTCAATCGTGGGCCAATGACGAGATAGTCGCTGAAGCAAAGCAAGAGCAACAATTTGAAGACACTGTCGCTGCCGAAAGAGTTGCAAGTGATGACGAATATGAGGATTTCAAAAAAGCAGATCAGGAACAAGCGGTTGAAGAGGAAGAGCAAATGATACCTCTCCACCAGATAGGTAATCCTGAACAGGAGTCTGAGTCAGTCGAGCAAGCTGAAGAACAAAATAATGAGGAACTTGATGACATTGAATGGCTCAGAAGAAAGCAAGTGAGAATCAAAGAGACCTCAACTGAAGAGGAGATTGCTCCTGAGAAAACAGAAGTTCCACAAGTGATTGAACAAGAGGAACAAGAACCTAATAAAACGTCTTCAGAGACTACATCAAATACTGAATTGGTTCCAGAGCTTACAGAACAAGATAGATCCATACAAAAGATCTCTGAAACCGGAAGACTTTTCTTGAGAAACATACATTATTCTGCAACGGAGCAGAACTTTCGTGAATTGTTCCAGCCGTATGGTGAGTTGGAAGAAGTTCATATTTCTGTCGACACAAGGACTGGTTCGTCTAAAGGTTTTGCACATATCAAGTTCAAGAATTCATCAAATGCTGTTCAGGCGTATCTGGAACTGGACAAGCAGATTTTCCAAGGAAGACTACTGCATATTTTGCCTGGTCAAGAGAAAAAGGATCATACATTGACTGAATTTGATCTTGCCAATCTTCCGTTGAAGAAGCAGAAAGAGCTGAAGAGAAAGTATGAGGCATCAAAACAACAGTTCAGCTGGAACTCATTGTATATGAACAATGATGCCGTTCTTGAGAATGTTGCTTCCAAGTTGGGAATTTCAAAAGGCGAACTTATCGATCCTACTAACAGCGGATCTGCCGTCAAACAAGCGCTGGCAGAGGCTCATGTTATCGGAGATGTTAGAAGGTATTTCGAAGAGCAGGGTGTTGACTTGACGAGTTTTGATAAGAAAGAAAGAGACGACAGAGTCATTCTTGCTAAAAATTTTCAACATGGAACTACGTTGGAGGAAATAGGTGAAATGTTCTCTGCTTTCGGCCAGCTCAATAGGATGCTAATGCCTCCTGCAGGAACGATTGCCATTGTTGAGTTCCGGGATGCTCCAGCTGCAAGAGCGGCTTTCAACAAACTATCGTACAGAAGACTTGGGAAGAGCATTCTTTATTTGGAGAAAGGTCCTAAAGGACTTTTCACAGACAACGTTGTTATCGCAGAACCTGTGATAGCAGACTCGTCAAAGACAGACACAAAATCACAGACATCCTCAGAAATTTTGGAGATTGATGCTTCCGAAGATTTCCAAGAGATAACAGGACCAACGACGTCTGTGTTTGTGAAAAACCTCAACTTCACAACTACGTCTTCTGTACTGACAGATGCTTTCAAGAGATTGGAAGGTTTCATTGTGGCTTCTGTCAAAACTTCTCAAGACCCTAAAAATCCAGGGAAAAACAGAAGTATGGGTTTTGGATTTGTTGAGTTCAGGACCAAGGAACAAGCAGAGGCGGCTATCAGACTTATGAATGGACATAATTTGGAAGGGCATCAGCTGCAGCTCAAGATATCCAACAGAGTCTCAAGGTCAAACGGAAGTTCCGGGGCTGGAGATTCTGTCAAGAAGTCCAAGAAATCTAAAATTATTGTTAAAAACTTGGCATTTGAATCCACTCGGAAAGATATATTCGAGCTGTTCAGTCCTTTCGGCAATTTGAAGTCTGTCAGGGTTCCGAAGAAGTTCAACAAGTCTGCCAGAGGTTTTGCTTTTGTGGAGTATAGCACTCTCAAAGAGGCGGAAGGTGCTATGGATCAGCTGCAAGGTGTCCATTTGCTTGGAAGAAGATTGGTGATGGAGTTTGCAGAACTCGAAAGTAACAACGTTGAGGAAGAGATTGAAAGAATGACTCAAAAGGCTTGGGTTCAGACAAATGCTCGTAAAATGGCAAAAGTGAGAGAGTCCAACTCAGCAAAAAGAAAACTCGATCTTGAAGACGAAGAAGATGTTTTCAACCTCAATAAGGAATAGTCATTTATCATGTATAATACGAAATTTTGTAGCATAATGTCATTGTTTGTTCTTCTTTATTAGTCCCTCCTTCACAACAAAATAATCTTCTTCGTGTTCAGTGCTCAATGAGAGGGTGTTCCAGCTGTTCTCAACCTCCCCTTTGGTTTCCCGAGGTTTCTGGTTTTCAATCTCTTCCATGAGTTGGTCGTACGATATCCCATGATCTGAATTCTCGTCCAGCAATCTTCTTGTGGCGGCGGCTTCTATATCCCCTGATTTCAGCTGACTAACAAAACTCAGTTGCTCGTTTAAAGACTTCATCAACTTCGATCTTTCATCATCGGAAATGTTTTTGGAAAGTCCTGTCAATTCCAGTAATCGATCCATCAAAGTTTCATCGATTCTATCATCCTCTTGCATGTTCTCTATGTTTGCAAGAAAATCACTACTTTTCCATGTGTGGTTGGAAAGGAAGTCCTGTAGATTTTGTTTGGTTACTATTTTCTCTCCGATGGAAGCTCTTTGTTGATCAGTCAGTGTGGAGCTAATGTGTCTGGTTTGGCCTATTCTTTTCAGAACTGGAGTCTTTATTGTCCAGAAAAATAGGAAATCATAACTGTACCTCATTCTGTGGTGCGAATGTTCAAACCAATGATATCAAGGACACGTTCTCGGGCTCTTTTCAACCGTCTTTATCGCCCGTGCTAGACAACTTATCCAAATCTTGAATCTGATAAGTTCGTGTGTGAATCAATCAAAAAAATTTTATCAAAAAAAATTTTGAACTTTTCACTTCACTGCTCTTCCGTACAAAACAGAGAGTGAGAAGACTTCTAATTGACGAACGGCAAGCCGAAAACTTCAGACCTGAGACTCCAAAATGGCCAAAATCAAGAAGAAGGGTACCTCTGGTAATGCTAAAAACTTCATCACCAGAACACAAGCAGTCAAGAAATTGCAGGTGTCTCTGGCTGATTTCCGTAGATTATGCATTTTCAAAGGTATTTATCCTAGAGAGCCTAGGAACAAAAAGAGAGCCAACAAAGGATCCACAGCTCCTGTCACATTCTATTATGCCAAGGACATACAATATTTGATGCACGAGCCTATATTGGCCAAATTCAGAGAACACAAGACGTTTTTCAAAAAGCTCACTAAAGCTCTGGGAAGAGGTGAGGTTGGAGATGCCAAGAGATTGGATGAAGGCAGACCCAAATACAAACTCAACCGAGTGATCAAGGAGCGTTATCCATCATTTTTAGATGCCTTGAGAGATCTCGATGATTGTCTTAATATGCTTTTTCTTTTCAGCAATATGCCTGCCACCGATAAAGTGAGTGCTAGAATCGTTTCTGAGGCTTCCAAGTTGACAAACCAATGGCTTGCCTACGTTGCGAAAGAGAGACTGTTGAAGAAAGTTTTTGTCTCTATCAAAGGTGTCTATTATTCTGCAAATGTCAAGAGCCAGGAGATTGTCTGGCTTGTTCCTTTCAAGTTCCCTCAAAAAATCCCTTCAGATATCGATTTCAGAATAATGCTCACTTTCCTAGAATTCTATTCGACTCTTCTGCATTTTGTTCTTTTCAAACTTTACACAGATGCAGAGCTCATATATCCACCAAAGATAGACGATTCCAAGATCAAAGGAGTTGGTGGTCTTTCGACATATGTTTTGGAGAATAAGAAGGCTGAAGAGTCGCTTCTTCCTGATGTCCAGAATAATGATGTTGTTGAAGAGACCAAGCTTTCAGAGAAAGATATTGCCAAGGCTTTGGCTGCAGATAAGAGCGAAGTTCAAGAAGTTGAAGAGAAAAACGAAAATGAAGAGGAAAGCGTTGCGAACATTGAGCTAGATGAGTTTGTTGATACCAATAAGAATACTGGTGACATATTGGCTCAGCCTTCTAGGTACGGTAATTCCAGTTCCACTTTGTTTTCTAGATTCACGTTCTATGTTGGCAGAGAGGTTCCGATCGATATTCTGGAGTTTGTCATTCTGTCTGCAGGAGGAAAAATTGTCAGCGAGGCTGTTCTGGATGAGCTGAAGCTGAACGGATCGAAGCAGGAATACGACTTTTCTGCGGTGACACATCAGATTGTGGATAGACCAAAAGTGGCCAACAAGGTACAGGGAAGAACATATGTCCAGCCCCAATGGGTGTTTGACAGTTTGAACAAAGGTGCGTTGTTGAACGTTTCTGAGTACGCTCCAGGGGAAACTCTTCCTCCACACTTATCACCTTGGGGAGATGCTGGTACCTATAATCCGGAAGTGGAGGATGAGGGTATTGAACAGGAGGATGCAGAAGAAGAGGAGGATGAAGAGGACGAAGACGAAGACGAAGAGAACGACGATGATCTGAGAGAACAAAAAGAGCTGGAGTTGGAGGCTGCTGGTGTAAAGGTTTCTGAATCCGAAGGTTCTAGTGGATCGGTGAAGAGCAAGAAGAGAACGGTCTCTGAGGCTGAGAAGCAGGCTGCTGAGGCCAAGGAGGAGAAAGACTTGAAGATGATTATGATGAGCAACAAACAGCGTAAGTTGTACAAGAAGATGCAGTATGGGCTGGACAAACAGGATTCAAGAAAACAGGAACTTCAAAAGAAGAAACGCAAAATTGCGAAGACCAAGGCTCAGCTTTCTCGTTTGAATGGAAGTGCTTGATTAAACTTTGGGAGACTCTGTCAGACTTCTTTTATAGACTTTTTTAGCCGTTTTTTGAAATCAATCGACTGGCATTATCTTTTGTTGAACAACATATTTCTCATGGAAACTCAAAAAACACATTATCACATGGAGTGTGTTTTTTTTGGTCATTTTTGTTGTGTAACATCTCAGAAATCGAATCCCTTTTTTGCACTATAAAAGGGGGAGACTTTTCCTCCGCTCTAATTCAAAACTTTCCACAGCCTCGAAAATTTCACAAGCCGAGGATGGGCCAGCCACACAAAAATTCAAAATCATTTCACAAGGGCTGGGTCCCTTTGTTCGCCGCGGAGATAGGTTCTATAAAATATTTGCGGAAATCATAGAAAGATCTTGTTTCGGAGCGTAGTGAATTACCAGCAGTCTAGGATTGAAGCAGATGGCAAATACAAACCATCGGTGACAAATATTGAGCACTTATAAGATTTTTTTCAGATCCCATCTATTGGATAGTGTTAATCAGACCAGACCATTTTTGAACCACAGGCAGAAAATCCAATCACAAATCCAGATTCGTTTGGCCAGACCATGAACAATAGCTCCGATATAAACGGAGCTTCGGGTTCTGCAACCATGGGTAGTGAGACGGTCCAGCAGCAGCAACAGCAGCAGCAACAGCCGCCCCAACATACCGTCCAGTTCATGAATCTGGGTCTCCCTGGCCAATTCGGTGCTCCCACACAGTTCTCCCATCAGATGAGCCACCCTTCAGTTCCCTCACACTCAGGCATGCAGTCACCAATGGTCCCTGGGAGCAGTCAACAGCTGTCCTCAGCTGGCACGAAATCACAACCAATTTCTCAGCAGCGTCCAAACTCGTCTTCACATCCAGCTACACCCATAACTGTGCCTCCAACCCCCCTCAGTGGTGCTATTTCATCTGTTGCTCTCAAGCATTCAGGCTTGCCACAGCAGAACAACAACGACGGCTCTACGAATCTCAAACAGCAGCCACAACTCGATTCCTTACAACAACAATGGAAGCAGATTCAGGGACTCCACAATGGTAACATAAATACCAATACCATGGCTGCCGCTGCTGCTTCGGCCATGATGGGAAGACCAGGAGTAATATCCCCACAACAACTGGTAGCTCTTCAGCAACTCCAGGCCACCTATGGCAACCTGCAAAACAATATTCATAAACAGTTAGACGAACAGCGAAAGTCCACGAGTTTGTCAAACGGTGCCCCTAATATGCAACAACAGCAGCAGCAGTACCCGCAGACTTCTTCGGGTCATTTACCAAACCAACGTTTGCCTCAGTCTCAAGGCCAATTGCACTATTTGCAGCAGTTGCTTCCTCAGAGTAATCCTTATTCCTCACAGTCCTCGAATCTTCCAGCTACACACTTTGATTTCAATAGTTCGAACGATATCAAAAAGAACATTGCGAACATTGCGATAATAAGACTGTTCGAATTATCAGAGAAATTGTGCTTAAGGGCCGACGCAAAAAATCTGGAGTATTGGAAGAAGATTATGGCAGAGTTTTTCAGTGAAACTGCGACGGCTTCATTGGCTCTCAAACACGGAAATGACGGGCGTTTCTACAATTTTGCTTACTCTTTGTTCGGAAGATTATTGTTCACCATAGCTCGCTCGGGAGTTGGTTCCTTTGAAATTTCTCAAAACTTGATTAAGGCCAACGTTTTAGCTAATGGATCGACTCGTCTAGAATGCTCAAGGCTGATTATCAGAAATTGGTACTTGGATGGCTCCTATGTCACACTGTATGGATATACCAAAGTTCAGTTCAATAGGCAGTTGAAAATTGAGAAACTTGACATTTCAATTTACCGGACATCTGCAGGGCTTGAGCTGGCTGCAATTGAGAAATTCCTCTTCAATAACGATCTAGCTGAATCGAAAAACTTTAGATCTAATTTCAAGGCTTTCAAAGGCTTGAGCAAATTCGGATTCCAAGAGAACGTGATGCGAGTGATGCAGGTCAGCGATGTGATGACTTTGGTGAAACCTTTGATGCACTTCGATGCAAGTTCCGGGTCAAATTCTCCGATAGCTTCTTTGGATGCATTTAATAAGTCCACTTTAGGTGATTACAATGCTCTAGAGAAGCTAAACTATCAATATCAGCAGCATCAAAACCAACTACTTGCTCAGCAACAGTCCAACATTAAAAGACAGATTAGCAAAATGCAGTTACAAAAACAACAGCAGCAAAATCAGCAGCAAAATCAGCAAAGTTCTGTACCTCAACAAATGGGGAGAATTCCGACTGTCAGTAACAACGCTCAAAAGCAAGTGGCTTCCCAAGTGAAAAAGAGAAAAGACGACGTCTCCTTCAGTAAGCTAGACCTTGCCAGCTCTACGTTGAACAAGCGTAGAAAGTTGGGAGCTAGTGATACGAACTTGTCTGGTGCCGCAGCTGCTTCTGGTGGTTCAAAATCTACAGTTACCAGCGGTGGTAGCAGCGGTGGAGTCAGTCCTAGAACCATCGACAAGAAATAATTCTTAGAAAACGCCAACAACTTGTCTCATCTTTTTTTCGCTTATCGTCTTCCATTGATGTTTTTGATTTGGTCAAAACTTGTAAGTTCTACGTTTTTGTACTTTTAGTCCATAGGTTTATAATTTGGCTTACTTCACTCGCAAAAATCATTCATTATAAAGTGAGACCAGTTTCTCATCCTCAAAAAAAAATAAAATCTGAGGCCAACAGGAATTGAACCTGCAACCCTTCGATTGCACAAATTCCGAAGAACTGACTGGAGTCGAAAGCTCTACCATTGAGCCATAGCCCCCGATTTCTTTGGGAAATCGAGTTCGTTAACTCTTAGACATAAATTCATTTCAGAATCTCAAGCGAACCTCAATACTCTCAAATTCTGCCAAAACTCTCGACTATGTGGTCATCGCTTTCGCTCGATAATGGTATTTCACAACTGTAGAAGTTACCCAGTTTTGACAGTGTTATTTCTTGCCTATAGTTTCCAAACTTGTCTGTCTTGAAGCTAACGATTTTATTAAACAGATAAATATAATAACATAATTCATTAGTAGACTATTTTCATTTTGTGTATACTACCTCTAAGTCACCCAAAATGATTTAGAACACCTTAGACCATACAATCAAACGGTAGGCTTGTTTTTTCTCCATATCCTTTGGCAACTGCTGCTATAATCTCCAAAAACATCTCCTTTGAAATCGTTCATTATCGCAAGAAGAGCCTCTATTGCCTTTCCTAACTGGCAATTTATGTTGTATTCAACTTCAACACTGATGAACTTTACATCAAGCAACAGATTACTAAAACAGGGAACCAGCTTTTCATTCAGCTCATGGCTCAGTTTTGAGACTTCAGATGCAACTTCATCTGGAGTGAGCTTAGAGATTGATTTATGACTTGAGGGACTAGCAAAGTGGATGTTGTTGGACGATGCTGATGATGAAGTTCCAGCTATTGCAGTCTTCCAGTTCCCTGATTGCCCGCTGCTCAAAGATACGTCTCTATCTTGATTTCTGATAAATCTTTCGTCGTCGTTGTCATTTTGTAAATTTTCACTGATGATTATCATTGACGATTCATTGAGCCGCCCTCTTGACCTCTTCACTTTCAAATCTTCCAAAGCTTTTTTCAAACTTGGAGATTCCACCTCTTCCTGATTTAGAACCTCATTCAAGCGTGACTCCAATGTTAACTTCTCAACAATACCTTTCAGACGGACTTGTTTCCGAAGAACAATGTCTTGTAAATAACTGAGCTGGAGCTCTTTCATCTTTCTGAAGCTTAGGAGATGAATCATAGCAACAAGCGTCAATCTCAGAGTCATTAAAGGCTCTTTGATTTTGATATTGAGTGACCGGATTAGACTTTCCATGTTCAAAAATGTTAGGTCAATTTTGTTCCCAAACTTCTCAATGTTCTGTTGTTGTTCCTCCAGAATGCTAAATATATTAAAAAAACCTCCAAGTTCTATCAAAGCCACTCGGTTTTTTTCAAAATCCTTCACCAGCTTCTTCGATATGCTTTCGAGATTCTGTACAAGGCCCAACAATGCCTTTACTTTGCGTTCCAACGGACTAAACACTTTCGAATTCAAAGTCGAGTCATAGTTCTTGATAAGTCCAACAGGCGGAATTGGAAGATATATCAAATAAGGATTTGGCTTTGTAGGATCACGTGCAGAAGTGAGAAGAATGGATTTCGAAGAAAGATTCGTGAATGGAGGACTGTTCAAAAGTTGAGCCCAATTTCGTTCCTGCGAATCTAGAAATTTGATGAGTATGGCAGAGCTTTTGATTTTGTCATCATCAATCAACTGATTCAGGAAGTACTGCAACAGTCTCATTCGTCGGTGGATAATTTTTGTGTCAGACTTGTAAGTCAGAGGGTTTTTGATGAGCTTCCCTATTGAATGCTTCTCTGGGATAGGCGGAATCACTTTAGTTTGGAAAAACTTCATCAGGTACAATCTCAAAGAAGAGAAATCTGAATATCTTCGCAAAACAATATCAGAAGAGCTCTCAATGCAGTAAAAAATAGTGATATTGCCCTTGAAGTCTCTCATGGACTCATAATCGCTTATCCGGATGGGCTGCAAAGTAGAATCTGAGCACTTTGAATCTCTCCAACGCTCAGACCTTTTGAGTTTGGAGTCAGTTTGTACGTCTAGGGGTTTTGAATGTGGATCGTGAGCTCTCAAGTGCTCTGAGAGAGAAGAGTTTCCTGATTCAGATGACATAAGCTTTGTTTTCTGTCCCGAAGAAGATGATTGCACGGACAAAACGCCGAAATCATGGCCATTGAGGCCTCCAAGGAGGTCAGAGGCAGCAAAAGTCTCAGAATGATCTGTACCGGTTTTGCTGTCAGTGGTACTGGGCTCTGAGTTGGACGTAGAACCAGCAGCACTCAGTATCCCATTGGACAAGTAGTGGTTGGACCCTGCAAACGGATTATTGTCGTGACTGAAATCATCCTCAAGTCCAAAGTCCATAGCTCTGGTACCTCGATGTTTCCATCAGTCCCTGACTTGGGCTATAAGATATCCGTTTGTTTGATAAGGAGGGCAAACAATTTCTCTCTCCCATCTATAATTTCTGTTTATTTTTTTTCCTGATGGAATTTGATAGCGAAGGCAATCCACAATCCACTAACAAATTGGCTGGAGTTCAAAAAAAAACCGGTTTTGTAAACATTTGAGTCTATTTTCTTGCAATTACTGACAGCAAGTTTGTTCATACAGTCAGAAAGAGCTGGAGATGAGTGAAATAAACCAAGAAGAGGCCTCAGTGGCTGAAAATGTTCAGCCAGATGACGATAAAAAGTCGATCAATCGTACGTTGAGAGTAAGAACTCAAAACATGATGTCGATACTAACATTTGCAAACTATAGCAATCTTGAAATCCACAGATATGGTATGTCATTTCAGCGAACTAGCGAATAGAAACCGAAGTACTAACAATCATAGTCACCTGAACTCCAAGAATCAGTGTTTGAGATCACTCAAAGGGCTATAGAGTCCCAGCCCAAAAATGCCGAGATCTCAGCTTACATTAAGAAAGAATTGGACAAAACTCATGGACCAACATGGCATTGCATTGTTGGAAAGAACTTTGGTTCTTTTGTTTCTCACGAACAAGGAGGATTCATCTACTTCTATGTCCAAGAACGCGCGTTTCTCCTGTTCAAAACCGGCTAGACAAAAGCTCGACCCATGTCACTACATATCTCCATCATACTCAATCAAAAATGTTACCCTAATCATGCCTTGAAAATACTGTTTCTAAACTTATCGTTCCGTTTCTTCAATGGACTGATCACCTCACCGTGATATCCATTGGCAGACCTAGAGAGAATTGAATTCTTTTCTTGTGTTTTGCGAATCTTTCTGTAGATCGGGGAAGTGGTCTGCTCCTCTTCTCCGTCTCCGTTGGTTCTGATTGGTGACTCATCGAGGATTCCAATCGTTTCGGCGTTTCCTGTGAGCTTTCTTTTTAAGAGAATTTTGGATCCCTTGTAAGAATTTGCCACTTCTGAAGTACTTATTATGCTCGCTCTCTTCTTGAATTCGTCGACTTTTTCCTCACCGTTTTCCTCCTCATCATCATCAAAAAGGCTCTTTTGAACGCTTTCCGACCTTTCCATTCCCTGCTTAGTCACACTCAAGCTGCTATTTGACTTCTTTGTCACAGAGAGGTTCAATAGCGAAGACTTCACCGCACTCAATGGCGTACTTATGTTTGATATCGAGTGTATTGGTCGCTGAATAGACGTCCTGCTGCCGACTAAAGACGACCTAATTGGTGTTTTTTCTGTGACCTTCTTCGGGCTAGGGGTGGCCATCGAATTTTTCAAAGGAGATCGTGGTCCACTCGAAGTTTTGTTCAAGTATGGGGTAGTAGAAAACTCAGATCTTTGATGAAACCGATCATTCTTGTTGAGAAGAAGCTTTTGATACTTCTGTTTCAGTTCGTTCAACTCTTTTTCCAAGCTTCTATTTTCGTTTTTGGACATATTCAACTGCATAAGCAAGTTGCTTTGTTTCTTTTGTAGAAGTAGTCGGTCTTCTTCCCTATATCCAGAGTCGTTGCTTGTCGTTGAAGATCTCAAGCCTCCTAAAGTTGACGAACTTTTAGTTAATTTGGAAGCTTTTTTCAGCTGACTCAACTCCAGAACTGTAGCCCTATGTTTATCCTCTGCTTGTTCCACAATTCTCAAAATATCGATCAAATGAGCCACTTTCTTGATGATATTGAGGCGATAAGCATCTTGAACAGTGAAGTCTTTCAGTTTCGTAGCTAACGAAACATACACTTGATAATTTCCCAAAATTTCAATCTCAGAATCACTGAACACAGGCGGTATAACGCCTTTTTTCCCCAGCTCTAAGGTCATCGAACTTGGAGCTTGATCAAGTGCTTTCTGCTCTACAAACATTTGTTTACCTTTTTGTTTCACAGTACACCAGTAAGAATAGTAGTAGTGTACCAAACAAATTTGATCAGGATTGCTCTCGTAATCAGAAAACACCTTTACACCGACAGAAGGGCATTTTCAGACGGGTTCAAAACTCGAATTGAAATAAAAAATCACGTGACATTTAATCATGCACTAAGTCAGGAAAGTGTACAACTAAACTCCACACAAATTTTTCAAATTCGCCTGTATTACACTTCGCAAAACTTTGCCTTCTTGGAATCTCCCACTTGATATTCATGGCTGCAAATAAGTACCATATAACAGGCATAATTGTTACAAAACTCTTGTTCATTCAGAACAGGATTATCCACCCCTGGTAATGGTAACTTCAATCAAAAGCGAAGATAAAAAAAAGCCACACTCAGTAAAAGTTTCTACCCTCAGAAATCAAATTTGTAATCTGGCTACAGAGTTGCCTAATCAACTTTTGGAATAAAGGGTAATCATTGGAGTGTTTTTTACGTGATTACATGATCTGCTAATACTAGAAGAGAAAATCTTGGAGTTTTTTTTTGAAACGCTACTACGGTCACATAGATGACGCCGCAGAAAATCAAAGTAAACAGCATTGTTAAATCTGAAGATTTTTTTGCTCAAGTCCTTGTGAAGTGATAATTGTCAAATATTGATAAACAATCTTTGAGGATGTCATGCTTCTACTTTTGTTGAGGTTAGTGCTTCTATCTTATTATTGAAGAATAAATTAGCGTGCTTCCACCTGTTGAAGTATGTGCTTCTATCTTAGTCGTATCACCTGAATATTAGTTTCCAATGGAACCCCACAAATGGAGTTCCATAATTTATCATGTGAGTATACTCACATGATACCATCCACTAAGATTGAAGCACACAACCTTCAACAATTTGACACAACTGAGGAATTTTATTATTATTATTACTACTCATCAGCTACTATTTTCATCATGGATTTAACGCAAGAATAATTGACAATTATTTGAAATGGCGCAATCGTATCAAGTCTTTTTTACAGCCGGTTGATCCCGGCCTAGCCCAATACTTTAGGACTGGAGAAGTGACATCTGATGGTACATTGTCTGACGAAGATCAATAAAGATTACATGAGACCATGGAAATTGTTATTAACATCATTCTTGCTCAAACTTTGAGTGAGACCTTCATATACAATTTGGGATCAATGGAAAATTGACTCTAGCCCAACTAGCTGACGAATTCGGTGTGGTGTCTCAGCAATTTCTTTTTCGAAAATTTAGTACTTTGATGTCGGCGATTCATTCCTCCCCAAAATCAGCCTATCAATTACTCTCTGATTTTGAAGCTAACTTTGGTCCTCATATGACTCAAGCCCAAGGATTTGCACTCCTTTATCTGCACAGTTTTTATCTTTGTCCAAAGATGAAATTAGAGACGTGTTGCATGATGCTCCTCCTTTGACCCTAGTGAAGACTAGGGCCAAGGTCAATGCCCTAGGTTATGGCTCTAATACTTTTTTTGGAAACAACAACAGTCTTTGAAATACAATACTATTTGTTGAAGTAATTGTTGTTTCCTTCATTTTGGTTGCTTTGGTTTCTTATGGTTAATTAAATTAATTTTATGATTAAAATGGGTAACTGGAAACAGGTCATTTGTGATTCATCATCAGACAAATTATTAAGAGATGTTATTGGTTGTACTTCCAATTCCTCTTTCTCTGTCTGTGAAAATTCCTCTCGTAGGGGAACAGATTTATCACTTCCTCAAAAAAAATGAATGTCAACAGATTCGCTCAGATTCAACAATTTTCAATAAGCTGAAAAAAACCCTTATCTTTTAAATGAGGATGGTAACTTGGTCCATGACTGTCCTCTCAGATAAAAGAGTACCCAATGTTTTTTGGTTAGTCCAACCATGGCACCCACAAACTTAAGAGTTCCATTAGTCTGGCATCGGACGAAATCAATTATGGGCTTGATACTGGTATTACTCCCATAATCGTAGTAAGAATTATTTAGTTTCTTTTTTATCGAGATCAGTCCCCTGAGATCTCCCCTGAGTCTGGCTTTTTCAAAATCGGATAGTTTCGTGTGATTCGTTGCTGAGAATGGCTTAATCAAATAAAATTTCCAGAACATTCATTACGAACATAGATGCCTTTCTCTGTGCTAGCCTGGTCTGAAAGAACTGAGTCCCTTAGTTCAAAAATTCCATTTTTTGATACATCAAGTGCGATGATAATTCATGGTCATCTATTCTAGCTGGACCGAAGTTTATTAGCGTCGCGCAAGGAACCAAATCTCTGGTTAATTCTCCCTACCATTACTTTTCGAATGTGCTGAATTTTTGAGCAATTGATCGGCTGTTTGTTCCATAATGATTAAAACTGAAGTAATCGTATTATACCATATATATTCTTCAGACAATACTCATCACTTTCCATGTGAAATCATGTACAAACAGAAAATGTTTGATAGATCATTCCAGATTAAAAGAGCCTGTGATAACCTGTGCTAGATCAATTAGATCAAATATACTCTTGCTCTAGCTATAAATAAAAAGAGGCAATATTTCAACAGAATTGCAAAGTTTTCTTCCGATTTTCTTCAAAAGCTGATCAACTGTTGTCTTTTGTCTCTGGTGGTGCTACATCTGAATTCAAACGGATCCGATGGAAATTTGTCTTACGATATCTCAGAATACTATGAAAAAAAAGCGAACACTTTTCATGTAAAATCAATCAACAGTTATATTTAGACTTTAATGAAATGGATACTTCCAATATTTTTTTTGAAAATTTTTTTGAAAATTTAGTCCACATACTCATATCGACAAACCCAATTAACCTTGTGATGGATTATGGGTACATTATAGTTCAAGCTTGTGATGCCAGCTTGTTGAGGCCATCTTCACTGAATGATTTTTAACGAATGGGTGGCCATATAGGGATGATCAGTATTTGAGTCATTCATGTGTAACTAACTACCTGTAAGGAATACTACATACTTAAACATATTCATTGTTCGTTTGTTTCTATCTATTATACGAGGAACTTTCGTATTATATGAGGAACTTTACATACCAAAGATTGGTATACTGATTCTGCTCTTTGTTGCAGCCTAAAATACTTTTGTTTTGAAATCGATGATGATTTGATAGTTGACAATTAATTCATGATTATAATAATGACAATAAAATTCCTCAATTATTTTTAAATTAAAATAGTGGAAAGTTTCCTTATTATTTTATCAATATTACTTTTCAACAACTATATCATAATGAGTCACGACGCAAAAAAGGTCCTTTAGATCCACCAGACTATTTAAATCTTCATTTGGCTTTTCAAAGCGCAGTTTTGTTGGACCCAGAGATTTCTAATTAAATTCATCATCGGATGATTTTTCTCAAATTTACACAACAATATTTTATTATATATAGTCATCAAAGTATCGATTGATCTTACTCGAATACTCAATCCTCCATTGATTTTCAAGACCATGACTATATGATTGGAACACAAACCCGACTACGAATATTTGGAGACTCGTGGTTGTGAACGTTTTGCTCTTACTCCCTTCAATAAGTGTATGTGTAAAAAACCGAAGGATACCATAAATAGAATGTGTGATCGTCGGATATGCTGTAGTTTTAAAAAGGCTTTTGAATGGTATCATGTCCCATGTAAATATATTTAGGTGTCAGACAGTGCTCATTTTTTTTGTCGATTGTGGCCAACTGATTCAATGGATTGTTGGCTTTTCGATTGGTTTGTATTTTTCAAACTCACTTTTAAAGAATTCATTTCTGGCTTTTCTTCCTCAACAACCCAGATGTCGTAACCGCATGTGTCTGGTGGACCATAATTTCTCACCTATGTCTGATAAATCTGGTGCTCTTGTCATTGAGTCTGTTGGGTCAGAACCATTTTTGATTCAGATACGTATGGCGATGACTTTCCGGACTCTTCTTCATTTCCAGCTGTTTCAAAACCTATCTCTCTACTTGAATTTACCTTCAGTTTATGTCCTATCGAACATCTAAGGGATGGATCCTCAGAAGTTATAATGCAGGTCCCGCTGAATTGTCGCGCTCAGCCGAAGCCTCTTCCATTCCTGTTATCAAGCCTTCTCGTTCAGGACCATCTCCCGTTTTTACTCCGATTGAAGTAGCGCCGTCCGTAGCAATGTAGGAAAGATGCTCTTCACTGCAAACACTGCTAGTCCTGATGTATGACACATATCATATGCTGTATCGCACTTGAGCAAATATCTCAATGAGCTTGATCAGCACTAAGCCCAGATATGTAAACAACTTTTAAGATAAATCAAAAGATGCCTTACTCTTGCTGTTGTCTGAAACAAGTCTAACAAATTAAAACTGAAAGAATTTCTAGATGCAGATTGCGTGAGCATCTTCCAAAGAAGAAACCCCACGTCTGGATGTTTTCATGTTGCCAAACATAATGATTGAATAACTTGGAGATAAAAGAGAAAACAACCTCTGTTGCACTCTCTTCCAATAATAAGGTTAAATTAAATGCTTTAGCAGAGGCTGCTGATGCCGTCATTTCGTCAAAACAGACAGATATATACAAGACTTTCAGAAACTTCCTTACTCTTTGAAGAGAATACATCATGTATTTTGTTAATTTCTGACATCACCCTCATATCCATGATGGAAAAAATTGAAAACTTATGGAACTCATGCTTCAAGACAGAACTGGTTAGAGTTGGAAACATAGCATAGCCTTGATCCAAACACTATATGAATGAATTGTTTCCCTCTCTTTTACTACCAAGTAATTTCATACAGTCAAAGAATAAAATATTGTTTTCCATTGAATTTTGAAGATTCTTCTGTCGAACTTTTTGTTGAAATAATAGTTGATGAGTAACGATAATAAAGAAATTCATAGATCCTAAAAAAATTAGAGTCAAGAAGAAAGATAATTTGCTTCTTTATAATGTGTTTAGATCAAGGCTTAGAGGTGAAATTGGATTCATCTAGATAGACCTTGCTGACAAGTAGGTTAGCCACTTTTTTGGGTACAGTAAGACGTTGACACATATTCTTTCAAAATGTCAAGTTCAAAGTTCAAGAATTCGCAGAATTCATCAATTAACATTTATGATATTACTTAATTCTAATCCAATGAATCTAGAAGAATATATCCATATAGTGTCGGATAATCAAAAAGCTGCTTGTTTATTGTTAGGTTAATTGTAGATTTTTGATGATTGCAAAAATATGATACAATGTCAGTAGCCAGCTGGGTTACCCAGCCATGATGCTACCACTTTCTATCACTTAAAAAAAGGATGGTCACATATTTTCCACAAATCCGTCTCCTTGCTCAACTGGAAAGTTACATTATATTTCTAAAATATCTGTTTGGCAGTAATAGGAATTTGAGTGTGGATTTACCTATTATTAAGAAGTTTTGCTTTGGTTCGCCCTCAAAAATTTTCTCAACATTGATTGACAGTCTCATGAATTATATATATTCTTATTACTGAACTATTTAAAAACTTTCTGTCAGCAAACCCTGGCTTTTCAATCTCGGGTTCAATTGTTTGAGTTCAAATCGCTGAATGTTTCTTTTAATTGAATAAGGAATAAATATGAAAAAATTGATCAAAAATAAATCTCAGACATGAGATTTCTTTAATTAGAGAAAACAAAGCTAGCGGTTGGTCATCTTTTATCAGCGAGCAACTAAAACTAATATTGTCATTCCGCTGGATCATCCACTTGCCAGCGACTTTTTCCAAGTTTAAGGTATAGGATTCCGAGAAGCACACTTCTATGTCTGGAAATAATTTTTGCTCATTCTTGTTGAATGAAGCACAAGTCACTTCGGAATGATTTTAGTTTCTCTCATGGTAGGTTAGTCTCCACAATGTGAGTTTCGTGCTGAAAACATTATTTGAAATGCTGCTATTTATTTCCTTCAAAAGTATTTCTCGAATATCCAGTTTGACAAGAAGACAAGAGCACACTATTTCTTTGACAGCACCTCAGCGGGGAGCTAGAAGATAATCAAATTGATTTTGAGCGTATGGGTAGTGCTGGGAGAGCGTATTTTTTTTATACTCTATGGTCATGAGTTTGAAGAATGCCCTTTAAGATTTGGCCTGTTTGAGTATTCTGTGCATCTACTTTGGTTGCAACTTTGGTATCAAATGTGATTAATTTTATACTATGATGATGACAAATGTATCAGAACAAATCTGTTACAATTGACCACCAAAGAAGAAAATACTATCAAAAGGATTTGGACTTACTTCTCATTCCTTACATCTGTATCTATGAATATTCTTATAGTTTAGGTACAAAGTATCCCCTTCTTCAAAACAACATGAACGGTGTTAACAGATCCACTCAAATTCAACATGGTAGCTCGTCTCAACGGAAATTGATTTGCGAGCAGAAAGCATTATGAGATTTCTTTTTTTCCCGAGCCTCGAAGAGTTTTAATTAGTGTTGAAATATGATGAGGCTTGATAATTTCACAAATGCTAATACGATGAACTTGATTTTTGAAATCGAGGAATGATAAATTGAAACCCTCACTCAATCAAACCATACACAGAGATCGAAAATAACGAATTCATCTGTCATAGAGTCGTTATATAAGAAGGCTATGATGCTATAGATAACATTTCAATCCAAATAGAAGCATTCGAAATAGTTTCTCTATGCTGAAGAATGTGCTTCTATCTTAGTGGTATCACG
This sequence comes from Ogataea ortonii, assembly GCA_030561785.1. Taxonomy (NCBI): domain Eukaryota; kingdom Fungi; phylum Ascomycota; class Pichiomycetes; order Pichiales; family Pichiaceae; genus Ogataea; species Ogataea ortonii. Next base: position 236,393 of record JAKTYE010000008.1, read on the forward strand.
TAACTATATCCATGTGATACATTCTTGAACATTATACGTGAACATTCAATAAACAATGGCATCATGCACAAGATCAGGCTACATTCTCATGTTCAGATTACTATATAAAGAGGTGAAAATTTCCTCCTCTTTATATCTATATGATTTCATATAAATCGAGGAAGTTTATACTTAAGAACATAGTATATCACAATTACTCTTAATTCAATCATTATGGATAGAACAGTTGATCAAATACGTCCACACATTCAACACTCTAACCAATAAATGTTTGGGTTGCCAAAACTTTTGACTCAGTATACAAACTTAGCACTTGAAAACGACTTTCTAAAAAAAATGGCCAAAAACTCTTATTCAATTGAGTTTTGAAGCTTCGTGTCAATAAAAAGAGGTTATTTATTCTCTTGTTAATTGGCATTCCAAAATGACGACTAAAAGAAAACCTAGATGTGGAAAAGTGAATTTGAAATTTAATTTTTGAGACCAGCTGCACATACAAACCGTACAAGTACGTGCGTACACCTCATGGACTCAACAAAGTCTTGCAACGCAATGGAGAAAATCACTTAGATAGTGGTATCCAGTTAGAATGAAAAATCGTAATTTATGTACCTTGTTTCGTCTTTGAGATGAAATGCAAAAAGGCGAATAGACAAAGGTTGATATTTCCAACAATATATCAGAAAAGTCGTAATCTCCCACCAATAATTTTTTTTGTCGTCATCAGAGCAGCATCTTCGAGATTTTTCAGCAAGTTCAAAACTGGATCAAAACTGGATAAGAATGCAGTGGCAAGTAATGGAGAATGGGGTTTGTCAGAATACATTATGGGTAATACGCTAAAAATTTATGCAAGACCTCAAAATCGTTGAAAGAGAGACCGATAATCAAACTGATCAATCTTTTTTTGAATCTCAAATAAAAAAAGTCAGAAAAACTCCAACAGGAAATTTTTTTATCGTAGTTTGTCTGAACCTGTTAAAGTTGATGCTTCTATATCAACCACAAAATGTTATCTTATCCTATCTTATCTGAACAAAACATGTGGCTCATCTTTTGGTCAGCAAGATGGGTATAGGTGGGGGCGATTCATTTCTGCTGTCTAAACCTTAATCCAATATACTGAGATCAACTCCCTCTTCTTTGCTCCCCCACATCATTCCATATACAAGAAGAAGTTGATTTTTGGGATTGTTTAGCGATTACTTCGATATGGATCTTGAAACAAATTTTGTTGCTGAATGCTTCTGTTTTGAATATGGTGACGTCGATGCAACACAATAAATTTAATTAGTAGATTTTTTCTTCTTCTCGTCATATAATTCTGTACAAGTTGAGGGAAAACATTGTTTTGTCATACTTAATTAAAAAGAGATCAAATCAAGTTATTGCTAGTAAATGGCATCAGAGCTCAACAGGTGGTCTCGAATGGCTAATCTTACTCGTTCCAGTGACAATTTGAGATCAAAATAAGACTTTTTCTTTTAATGACTAGCAGAACCACAGCAAGCTAGTTCATAGAATTTTATTTTGGATATTCTTTTCAATATCCATCATTAAGTATCAAAAAGTTTGCTATCGTCCCTGAACTTAACCATCAATTTTCTGATAGCTTCGTTTGTCTAAGGGGTCAATCATCCAAATGCTATTTGTTGATTACATTCCTGTTGGAATCTTCTGTACCTCTACTATTATTTTGATTTTACTATCATACAATGACATGTTAAGAGTGTTCTTGTTGAAGCTGGAGCATTTATCTTTATCAGGTGTATTACAATCACGTGAGATTTGGCTTGTGAGTAACAAGTTTTGGTCTGTATATACTTGTTAGGTTAGAAGGCAACTTTCGACGGAATATGCTGGAAACATTTTTCATATATAAAGGGGAAGAAATATTCTTCTTTGGAGCACTTGCAGGAAGGCTAATCCGGATATATAATACATTATATTGGTAACGTCATGTTGATCACGTGATATTTAAAAAAATCTGGGCTTCTAGGTTAATGAGATATAACGTTTTCTTTTGATTCACGTTGGAGCGCTACTACGTCATCTATGACAACACAGTTCTGAGACCAAGTTCTGCTAAGAAGGGTAATTTTCTTTTCGAATTTTGCAGACAAAATTTGTGGTCTGAGGGCACTTCTGATTTTTTCCTCTATGTGTTGTGTTTCTTTGCTTCCAACATTTGAGCTGTTAATTTTTTACCGTCAGTTTGATCACGTGATTGATTTTGATTGCACACTTTTTTTGAATGATCTATCGGAGTTCAACATTATCCGCATGATTGTTGTGCCGTAATGATGATTGGAAAATTCTTTCAATTTTCAAGAGACAGAAGGTAGTTCGATCCCCTGGTTTTTTCTTTTCAAATGGGCAAAAATTAATTATATGACATTATTATTAATTTACTGAGAGCCTTTGAATGTGCAAAATTTCGAAAGTTCCATACTTTCAGTCTTAGTGTTTGACGGTAAGCAATCAATGGGGTTGATGCTGATTCATGGTCCAGATTCCAAACCGAGAGAGGGTTTCTCATCTTCAGTAGTGAACTGCCAACCATGCCGAATCAGCTGTTAAAGACTGGTCTGATCTGTCATTTTTTTACGTGTCTTGTATTACCTAATCTGAAAAATAAATCTGCCAGAATCAGCCAAAAATCACTCGGGACAATTATTTCATGTGGGTATATAAGTATTAATCATAAACGTGGAAGTTGGTGCTGATATTTTCCGGGCTATCTACTAGTTTGAGCAGCTGAAGTGGGCTCTCTGTGAAGAAGTGGGTGTCAGCATACAAGAGTGATGTCATCGAGTATCACTGAGTTGAGACAGGTGAATCGGTCGAATCGGGACTCTCCAGAGGCAGGGGCTTCGATGTCTGAGGCAGACCATCTGCTGATGCAAAGAATATGTTCCAAATCGGACTACAATAGTGTTGATGCGTCACGTGAAGAGAGGATTTTAGAGAAGCTGGATCTTTTCTTGTCAAAACTAGAGTCTAAGATCGAGGATGTGGAAAAATACTTTTCTAGCAATCCCAACCTCAAGACCAAGATGACTTACTCGAACTTCTACAATGCTCTCACTTCCATCAAGAATACATTTATCCAGAATCAGCAGAAAAGCCTTCATCCACTCAGTCAGATTCTTGACAGCTACTACGGGAACCTTCTTGAGAACAAGAAGGACCGGAATCAGGAACAGAGTGAGACATTAATGTACCAGAAGTTGTGGGCAGGTATACATTTTCTGGACGAAAAGATTGATCAGTTCGAAAGAACCTTCAACATTCCTGTGAATCCAAACGAGCGTCTCAAGGAACTGAAATCAGCTTTGTACAATTACGAAAGGGCCCTAGTGGCAGGAGGATATCGTTTATTGCATTTGTATGAGATGCCTTTTCAATGGAGAGAGAACAAGTTTATCATTTTCGGCTACAGATTCAACGCTACCCATTTCTCGGCCATCAAGAGCATCTGTCAGGGCCACAATGAGACGGCCAACATATGGACTCATCTTCTAGGATCTGTCTATATTTTGTATCTGATGCTTTACAGCTATCCGAATTCGACGGTGTATGAGAACTCTTCCACGACAGATAAAGCAGTGGTTTACATTTTTTTCCTAGCATCTCTGAAGTGTCTGCTCTCTTCAGCCGTCTGGCACACCTACACCTGCATTGCCCATTTGAACCTTCGCCAACGTTTTGCCTGTATCGATTACACCGGAATCACCGTCCTGATCACCGCCTCGATCATTACCACCGAACATATAGCGCTCAAAGAGGAAACCATGATTAGGAACGGGTTCGTTTTATTTTCCACTGTTGCTGGAATCATTGGAATCTTCTTCACTTGGTCAGCATTTTTCGATAAACCTGAGTCTAGACCAATTAGAATCCTTTTCTTCATTTCTCTCTCTGCGCTTGGAATTGCTGCATTTGTGTCCTCAATCTTCTACAACGGACTGGGAGTCTCTTTGTCTTTATACAGCCCCCTGCTCAGAAGCTTCGCCTGGTATCTGATAGGAGTGGTTTTCTATGGATGTCTCATACCAGAAAGATGGAGAACAGATGTTATTGTGGATCAGTGCGAAATCTCCGATAGCACCATCATGGAACTAGATCGCCAAGGAAAGCTAGAAGATTTTCTGTCCAACTCGCCAGAGTTCACGGAACACAGAAACCACTGGAAATCTCTTTGGTGGGTCGATTATGTTTTCAGTTCTCATCACATCTGGCACATATTTGTTCTCGGTGGTATCCTCGGACATTATTCTGCTATTTTGAAGATGTTTGAGATTATTAATTCTGTTTAAAGAACAAAACGACTTATGAGGTGTCTTTCTGAGACATAAATGCATTACAGGTAAAACTTCTATAAAAAAATAACAAATGATATTTTTGGGTTGGCTGGTAATTGAATGCTATTTTATTCAAGAGTTCATGTCAATGGCTTTGGATGCTGAGTGCGTAGAATAGTTTTCTGAGAAACTAGCTCTGGTTTTAGGGCCTGAGCTGGTTCCTTCGATTCCGTTTGCGCTCAAAATATCTTCTTCAGGATCTGAGATGGAATGATGGCTCGTCGGGCTCTCATTGGAGTTCAAGAGTGGTCTTGTTTCAGCAATACTTCTTTGTAATGGACTCATGGTAGATCCTCTTTCTCCAACGGAAATAACAAGACAACAGAACAAAATGGAAACAAGAATGAACATGCCGATAAACACTCCCACTAAAATAGCCACAAATGGTAAATGCAAATGAATAGGGCCATTATGAGAATTCAGCCATTCGGGATTGATGGCCCTATCAATAAGTAAAATACCTCTGTTTTTGTCGATAACTTGCGAGGTAGTTGCGAAGCCTTTGCGGAGCACACGAACTTCATGGTCGTTGCCTTCTACGATTTGTAACATGATACTTCCAGATGAGAGCTCACGGCAGGAAAGATGCGTACCGTTCAGAAGAGTAGGGATTTCAGAATCACAATTAACGATTTTTTCGAAAGAACCGCTTGGTAAAGTATGAAGCTTCACAAAGCTCTCCAAAAATCGAAGATCGTGAAAAGTTGATGAAATGTTATCCATAAGCAATGACCTGGAAGTTGGTACAATGAAGGAGAGATCAACATCTTCAATCAAATGAGAGAGACCAACAACATCCATGATCTTCAAAAACTCTTCTCCGCCGACAACTTCCACCAGATTTTTCGGTGTAATCGAAAACGTATTTGGAAACACCACTTTGTCAATAGGATATGCCACACCTTCTCTGAACAACACTTCTGAATCAATCGAAGTCTCCAGAGGAACACCATTCAAATACAGGGGACTGTCATCACTCACTCGATAAGCACGAACGGTATTCCCTGCCAAATCGGATAGCTCAGCTTCTCCTGTGAAATAATCATAGAGAAGTCCATTGATAACGAGACTCTTCATGGTGAGCTCCAAAGCATCTTGATGGCTGGCCAGATAGTCAAGAGACAAGTCAAGTTCTTCCCAAGCGTCTGCAACAGGTAAAAAAACGGTGTATCCGGACCCATTGTTTTCTCGAAACTTGAGCAGATTCAACTGTTCCATAAATTTCATGGTCTTGGCACATTTCATAAAGGGAGAGACGGCCAGCTCAAGTCTGGAGGGAATTGAGATATCGTCATCAATAAAATAGATGTACGAGTTGCCAACTTCGATTTTATTGGAAACAACGAACGCTTGATTGTTCAGCAGAACGCGATCCCTAGCAACGGTAACCTTCAGCTTTTGGCAGTGATTCAACACCGGATTGGAGTATTTTGTATCAATCAGCTTGTTGTAGTCGAGTTCCACTTTGCCATCCACAAAATGGTATAGCAGACTGATTGAGTTCTCTCCGGAAGGAGGAACATCTCGTTCTGAAACGATAAATAACGTTTGGTTCAACGTTGGATTATCGATCAAATTTGATAAACGGCGAAAATCCACCTCCTTAACGAAAAAAGGTTGGTCCAATCCGATCAAATACTTTCGTAGTGTGAACTCAGGCAGGGAATCATCGAAGATTGTGGAGTTGAAGAGGTGTATAATTCCATCTGAGAGAAGATAGTTTGATATGTAAGAATCGACCTCGTTGTTCACAGTGAGTATGTATCCAAGATCGTTTGTCGAAACATTGAACTTCTTATTGTTGAGATTTTGCAGCTGAACAACGGAATCATTCAAGTTTCCACCAACTAGTCCTGCGACCATGTAGGTCTGTAAAAATTGTTTCTTATCTTCCACTCCTGCACTCGATTTCAAATAATTCAATTCAATATTATTAAAGGAAATGGAAGAGTCAAAAGGTAGAAACATTGTGAGGTTTGACAACTGGTTCGTTTTGCAATAGTTTTCTTGGCTCAAGAGACTGCTAATGATCCGGAGATCGTTGGTGTCACTTTCGTTCTGTAGCTTGTAGAATAAGTTGCAGAGGGAATCCTGCAAAAGAATAAAATCTTTGATTCCAAATACCACTGAGTTTGATGATTCCGCAATCAGATCCTGCTCCAAGATTTCGCTCCGATCGGCCATGAAAAGATGGTCATTATTATCCAGAAGCACAGGTAGGCGAAAGTCCTCGATGAATTCTGACCCGTGGTTGTACAGCGTTTTATAGATCTGGATGCCATGAACATCTGAGGACAAGACTGGTTGGTCGATGAAGTATTTGGAAAACTCATTCTTGTCAAGTTTGATGAATTGATCTTTTGGATCAAATGCAGAGTTCATTGGTGCTAGAAAAGTCACGTTTTCCAGGTTGTTGACGTAATCAACCAGATCACTTCTCTGGAGGCTCATTAACAGCTTGCTGAAGTTCTTGTTGCCAGACAGGATATCGATGATTTGAGTTGTTGGCAATTGTCCATCATTTCCGTCTTCGAGACTCGGAACCGCCATGCAAGGAATCATAACTGTCCCTAAAATAAAACATACCAGAAAGTAAAGGGGCAATTTCTGTGCAGTCATTGAGAGAGTCATCAACAACATCCTTGTGAAGAGGCCACGTACGCTTTGGGACATGAGGCTACTCAATATGTTGGTGAGAAAGAAGTTTGGGCAGCTATTCCATTACAACTGACCCCGAAACAAAGCGATTGAGTGCAATGATAAACAAGCGGCATTCTTGGTCATATAAATTGCGTGTGGGTGTGCCTCACAGAAACTGCAGACCAAACACATCTTTACACCACGACACTGCCTTTTTGTAGAAAATTATAAGTGGCTGGAAAATTTTGAGGAGATTGGAGACAGAGATCTGTTTAGAGAGAGCAAAGGATCTTGTCAAGAGGAGTTGATTGAGCAACAAGACACACACAGAATGTCAGATCAAGAGGCTTCAAGCATGGCTGTGCCAGAAAGTGTGAATGGAGCATCACAACAGTGTGTTTCCGAAGACGATGAGATTGCTACATTGAAAGCCAAGATGGAAGAAATGGAGCACGAGGCAGCGAGGTTGCGAGAGTTGCAGCAGCAAATACAGGGCAGAGAGGGTTCTGAAACTGTTGATGGGGCAATGTCGGAAGGTGGAGACTCACACTTGGATATAGCAGAGAGAGAGGACATCGACTCGCGGTCTGTATTTGTTGGAAGCGTGGATTATGCTTCGACTCCCGAAGAGCTACATAAACACTTCCAATCTGTGGGTAATATCAACAGAATAACCATTGTGACAGACAAATTTACAGGGAATCCAAAAGGTTTTGCCTACATCGAATTTCAGGAGCAGGCGATAGTTGCAAAGGCCATCGAGGAGCTAAATGGCTCTTTGTTCAGAGGAAGAGAGCTCAAAGTGACCGAAAAAAGAACAAATTTACCAGGATTTAGTGATCGGGGAGGACGTGGAGGACGTGGAGGCTTTAGAGGACGTGGAAGAGGCGGAAGTTTCAGAGGAAGGGGAAGGGGAGGGTTCCGGGCCAGAGGAAGAGGAGGATTTAAACCGTATTGAACGTCATCAATCTATAAAATTTGTGTTCAATTCATCAATTGTATTCTATGTACGAGTTATTTAATGAAAAACATGTCTAAAAATCGAGGAAACATCATAACTTACCTCTATTGATAGTTCTGAGAAGCTTTTCTGTCTCTCTTTTGGCAGAAAGCCAGGCACCGTGAACACATCCATTGCCCTGTTCTGTTAGAGCCTCACCGACAAATTTGACCCGTCCTTTACCGTCAAAAATGTCCTTGGCCTCAATGAAAGCATCAATGGCCTCATCAGTGAGATCACCAACAGCAAGGCCTAAATATGAGCCTCTTGCAAATGGATCATTTGTCCAGTTTGAAGTGTAAATGTTCTGAGGTGACGGAACCTGACGTTCTGGAAGATCCGAAATGGTTGCCAAAGAGGCTCTGAATACAGGCCAGAACTGCTCCTTGGAACGTGATTCAACAAATTTGGTCAAGGGGCTAGACGTAAGAGCCAGAAGGACAGGTTTTCCTGTGGATCGGTAAAGATTCAAGAACAGAACTGGATAATTCCAGGCCTCAGGCAATGTCTGTAGTTCTGGATCTTTCTTCAAAGAAGGATATGAGACAGAGTGGTCACTGTTTTTGATGGCATTAGTCATAACGGGGTCGTAGCTTGGCATACAGAAGAAACGATCAGCATCTTTTGGCCAAAAGACGTGATCGAATTCGAAAAACACCTTTCCAAGCTGTGAGTAGGATAACCTCTTCAACTTGGAGGTGATATACTTTGGTAGAGGAGGACTCCACTCGATAGCACCTGTTTCTCTTTTATCTTCGAGTTGCAGAACACTAAGAGGAATAGAACAAATAAGATATTCGGAGTAGTATTTTTCAATTTCACCATAAGAATTCTTCACAGACACACAAATTTCTTTCAGTGAGTCATCAAATTCAATTTTGGAGACAACCTTTTCAAGGAGTATATGGTTGCCAATCAGATTGTTGGTGCCCAGATGTTTTTTGAGCTCGTCTAACTCGTTATCGAGTACAGTTTGATAGCCGTTGTAAATCATGGCGTCTCTTCCAAGATGGTGATCTGTGGCGATTAAACGAGAGCTGAGAACGTTCCAGGATGATCCGATCCAAAGTTCAAGATATCTCAAGAGCTGTGGAGAGTGCTTGATCTGGGTTTCCGAAAGAGTATCTTTCTGCAGGTGGAGATAACGAAGGGCAGCCTCTTTGACGCTCACATCGCCTGAGCTAGCCACCGAGGAACAAACATGGGCTAGATAGTCTTCCATTTCGCTAACTACAGGACCAAGTTTGAGGTTTTCACTGATAAGACCAAGGTTTTTGTCATAGATGTTGAATTTCCCGTTGTCGAAGTAAAAATCGACATTTCCATTTTCAATTGATCTCTTCAAAAGAGGATTGTATAGACAGTCATGGAACCAAGACGCTCCTAGATCGATTTTGAGACCGCAGTCAGTGGTCACAGTGTGTAAACGACCTCCGACCCTGTCCCTTGCCTCGAGAACCAGGGTGTCGACACCGTTTTTTGACAGCTCGATAGCCGATTTGATTCCCGAGATACCGGCACCGATCACGATCGCCTTATGTTTGTTCTTGTATTCAGGAGCCATTTTTGTGGGAAAAAGTTCCTGAGAGCTTTTTCTTGTCGGTAGGGGATTTGCAACTGCTTTTAAACTGTTTTTGCAAGCCCTTTGTTCCAAAGATAACACCATTCTAACTCGATAACCAGGATATATCGAATTTAGAAGTGTGAGAAAAAATTCCGTGCATCGCGGATGCAAGTACCGCAGCCGCGGCGGGAATCTCTGCGCCAGCTCGCAGCCAAAGGGCTTTTTATTGGAGCCTGGACGTTGGAATCATCCCGGTTTCTCCCTCAACAATAAACAAGTGTGTTATTGTTGACTCCTGGACCGGAAAATTTGAATCATCCGATAACCGTTTTCGTGAGTCATTCAGCCAAATCCCGACCATTCGATGGAAAAACAGACAATCTCAGACGTGTTCGGAGAACTAATATCCGTATTCGCAGATACCCGTTTTTCTCCTGAGATCAGCCAAAGCTTCTTTGCTCCCGTAGCTAGACGGCCTCCGCTTGCAATGTCTTCCAATCCAATATCATCTTCGTAGTAATTTCGTGTATTGACAATCAGATGTGAGTGATATCTCAAAGGATCCCCAGGATACGAGATGAAACGGCCCCCAAATCGCAGTCCAGGCAAAAGAAAATGCCCCTGTTTTCGAAGATGCTTATAAATCCGGACACTTTGATAAAACTCCTCCTGGTTTCTGTCTTGTTGCCTAATATAACTTTTCAAAATATGCTCTTGGATCTGCACAGCAGCACAAATTCTTTGATTCAAAGCTCTGTACAAACCCAGACCCGAATTCTCGTTATCCGGCGTACTCCAAAATACTGAATCAACACTGGTTTTACTTGAACCGTTCATGATCTCCATCTTCTCCAGCTTCTTGTCATTATTTTCTCTTCTCTCACGCTGCTGAGATACTATTTCTTGTTTAAAGTCCTCGTTCATTTGTGTTCTCTCCTGTCCATCTAAAAGCTCGTAATACTCCTTGATCGAAGGATCTGTATTCACCAGAACTACAGCCTTCTCCTCCACTAAATAAACCACCTCCTCAGGCATCAACAACAAAGGCAATCCAAGAAGAACATTCTGTTGCGGTGCTACAGGTAAAGTTCCTGAAAGGACCCCTGAAACTCCGTTTCTTACACGCAACTCCCGACACTGCTCAACATCAAAAACCAATGCCCGACCACCAATAATGCTGATTGTTATGTTGGATTTGGACATTTCCCATCAAAAATTGGCTTACTATCTGATATTTTTTAGCCAGTCAAAACTGTTTCTTGTGTCTTGAGTAGGTGAATCTTTTATATTTTTTATTACCCTTATAGGAAAACACATTAAAATACAGATCAAATCAATTCGAAAATATTAGTCAGTAATAATTTACACAGCTTATCAATATACACGGGTATGAATGAAGCGATTAAGGACATTAAAAGCTAATTCATTCTTCTTCAGAACTTTCATCTTCGTCATCATCGTCCTCCTCAGAACTCTCACCGTTCTCAGCTTGCTCGAATTGCTGCAACTTCTTTTTAAGGTTCTCAATCTTTTTCTCCTCGCTGTTGACAACCTTCTTCTTCTTGCGTTGATGCTTGCTCGACTTCCCCTTGACGATATAACTATACAGTTTCAACAGCGTCTCATTGTTCAACTGATCCATATCAAGCTCAATCTCCTCGTCATCAGCAAGATCTGGAACACCTTCTTTAATAATAGCTATCACATTCTTCAGCATTTTTTCATTAATCGAAGCCATAGCTTCAGAAATCTCCTTCTTCATATCATAGGTAACAAAAGTTGGATAAAAGCCATCAGATTGAGATGTCGAGGTCTTTCTTCTTTTGCTACCTTTCTTGCCAATCTTCTTTGGCTTTCTCTTCTTCAACCACTCCTTCCTCATCTGGTTATACTTCTCCTGTCTCATTCTCTTCAAATCTTGTGTCATTCTCTCGATATTGGCAACCAAAAAGTCAATAGTAGGATCCGTGATTGATTCAATATCAACGTTGAAGTCATCATCATCATCAAAATCTGACTCATCAGAAGAGTAGGATGGAGGCGAAGGTGGAGTCAATGGGCGACCGGCCCACTTTTCATTGAAAACTGCCTCCAATCTATGGCCCATCATATTGACAGCACTACCCTCCGGATTGAAAGCGTAACAGTTATCAAACACAAGTCTCACATCTCTTTCAAACTCGTCAGCGTTCTCATAATTGCCATTAGTTAGTTTGGTGGAAATGGTGCCTAAATCCATTGGTTCTTTGACAATATCAAAATACGTTGGACAATCCAATGCAACAGGATCGACAGGAGCCAAGAACGGGTATGAAATAGAATCATATTTCTTGGATGTCAACTCTTTCAAAATTTGCTGACAGAAACGCAACTCTGCTTGGAACTTCTTCTTTCTTGGTCTGATATCATAAGGCATGTCTTTTGGTTTTGGTGGATGGATTTCTCTTTTTGGTCTGCCATTGTCCACCGCACTGTCTCTTCTGAGTGTCGGAACATCGACGCCAAAAGGAGTTTTTCTTCTGCTTTTTCCCGATGCAGCTACTGGAGAAACCCCTTTTGGTAATTCCTTAGATGGCATGTTAAGCATGTGCTTTTCGAAACTTGCCTGCATATTTCTCGCCATCTGAGAAATAGGGGACTCCTTACCATTGAAAGTGAAACAGTTATTCACCATCAGGTTAAAATCATCAACCACCTGTTCAGGAACTTCGTAGGCATCTGCAGTAATCTTCCTCTCGATTGTCGAAAGGTCCATTGGTCTTTTGATGAAGTTGTAGTAGAAAGGGATATTGAGTTTGACTGTATCCACAGGGTGCAAGAAAGGACCAGTATCTTTGAGCCTTCTGACGGCTTTGATGGAGGTGAGTGCATGTTTCTTTTGATGTGGAGGGAGAGGATTGGCAGGCAAATTATTCATATCCGGCTCCTCAGGAGGGCGAGGTGCAGGGACCATGGAAGAAGGTACTAAGGCGGGAGCACCTGTTTCTGGATTTGGCTGTGGAACCTCTGTGGCCTCTGATGCTCCAGTCGCTCCGACAGTTCCTGTAGAATCAGTCGTCTGGGAAGGAAGTACTTCCTGGGACACTTGGCTGCTACCTGTAGTCTCCTTATGATTCTCTGACGGAGCTTCCGCAACCTCGAATCCTGGTTCTGCGACGATTGTTTTTAGATGCTCCTGCTCTTCATCATTATGGTGTTTACTATTTGCCGTTGGGGGTGAAGACACCTCTTGCTCGATTTTACCATTGGACAAGATATCAGACGTTGAAGGGGTCGAATTCGTGTTTGTCGCAACCGTCTCCTCCAATGACATAACCATCGATATTATTTAAGCGTGTCTCAGTGGTGCACAAGCCTATTTTGGCAGAGAAGAAAGTTTTCAGCGAAATTTGAATAATTGGGAAATCGCGGCATTTAAATAGTGGAGGAAAAAATTGAGGGAAAAGACAGATTGTCAAAATTTCATTGGTCAACGCACTACGCGACGAACGGCGACGTGGCAAAACCTCTGCACCGATATTCTGCCGTTACAACAACTCCTACAACAAACCCAAACCGATCAGGAACGAGTGACAAAGCTGATAATCAATATCTAAATACTGGAATCCAAAAAAACAGACGTGATTCTACAAAAGGATCAAACTTGTTTGTCCCCTCCAAAACTTGAAAGAAAGATGGTCGCGCGACCGCGACCGTGTTACCCGCCTCTTCCGCCCCGTAGATGGAGTATCCAGGCGGCGGCCGGCCCTCGTCAAGACGCGGCCCTGAGCCGTGTCCCGTCGCGATGTCCATGCCAGCACGCAAATTACCAGTTTGCCAGATTGTCAGAAAATTGCCACCCGGGGCAACAACATCAAGACAGGGTAATCAAATAGCTTTACAAAATTTCTCTTACCCGGGCTGGAAAACAAAAACCTGCACAGCCTGCAAAACAGTGAGAGGTACCTAGAAGTGCATCCAGTTCCTTTTTTTTCTCCTTTTCACCTCGCCGTCTCCCCTTTTCCAGGCCCGAAGCTCACGCATGTTGAGTTCTCCAAAACACGAGTAAGTGCGGTCTTGTAGCAACAAGGAAACGTCTCTCTGATTGATGTTGAAGTTATCGTTGAGGCCCAGGATCACTCCTGCGGCTATTGGCTTCCACTCGATATCGTCTCCGAGTTTGCGTCGTTTGCTATTGGACGACTCGCTAGCCGTTGTGGAGGTCTGCGACGGATGCGAGAGGGCCCAGTCAATCTGGTCGTAGTCTTTCAACAGCAGATCCATCAGTCTGGCGGAAGTTTTTTTCAATTCCCGTGAAGTCTGGTGGAAGCTGAACCGGTCATCTGGAGGTGCATCTTCCTCTGAGGAGACAGTCAACCTCCGATTGACGTTGGACCAGAATTCAGCATCGAACACACTTGAAACAGAATTCTTGTGTTTCATGGTGACCTTCGGAAAACTGTGAGACCGTTTTTGTTGAATCAAAGCATTATTTGTATCTGTAGTATCGTTGCTTTGTTTTAAAATAGGCTCAGACACCCTCCGTTCCAGAAATTCAATCTTGGCAATCCCATCTGGCTGGCTCCTAGGTTGTTCTTTTTTTTCTGAAAGATCCTTCAGCATGTTTTGTAGATAGTTGTTCCAATTGTTGTGGGTGTCAACCGATGAGGACCCTACTGTGAAACATGCCTGCTGCATAGCTTCCTGCTGGGATGGGGCAGTGACCCCAGAAAATTTGCTGTCCTCTTCGTCAGATTCGACCCCCAGGGACTCAAACAAACCTCTATTTTCAGGAGCGACCGGCTGTTCATGTGGATTAGGGAATAAAGTGTAGTTATCGAAAGACATATGAAAATCCAACTTTCTATGATCCAGTTTCACAGTAGTTCCATTCTCTTTCAGAATCAGAAGCGGATCTATGGCTTTGTTCGCTCCTAAGTGATGTTCGGGAGCTGCAGCCCTTTCGGAAGGAAGGGTAAACGTTCCTCCAGCATCTTCAGACTCTAAACCAGAATATACAGGGATGATTGCTTCCGAGAAATTATTTTCTGGAATAAACTCCATTTCTCATTTGCTCTTCACTCGACAGCTGAGTTTATTAAATGAAGTACCAAAAGAAAGCTTAAAGCTCTTGTGATTATGACCTTCCACGAGACCAAGAAACAAAGAAACGACAGCAAAAGAATTAAACTTGTTTATTAATGAGTTTTTCAGAAAAAGTGCGATTTGTTATCTGTAATCGAGAACTCTTGAATGCACATTTATATCTCGTTTCCGACTCAACGTCTGTGTCTCGCGTGTTGCGGCAAAGTATAACCCCACATGATCTTGCGATTGGACATACTATCAAGCACATACTTCTCTAATTATCCAGATACAGATAATTATGGGCACCGGGCAGTAACACGGGCTAGAAAATACAGGGAAAGTATAACAACCAAAAATATGTCAAACTAATGCAACCAAGGTATGCATGCTGTGTCTAGACAATAAAATAAGCGAGAAATTTATCTGCGAAAAAAGTTACAACAAGAGAGATTTTCTTCTTTCAGTAGGCAGACTAGCCTTATCTAGACATGCATTGCCCTTTTTTTAGCAAGTCGCAGAATTGCATCTCGGTAGCAAAATAACTTCTAGTCCGTTGGTTGAATCTAGTAAAACGGGAGCCCGGTTAAGAAAGACTTTTTCAGAAACCTATAGCTCAGAATCAGCAAGACCCAACTCAATCAGGAACTCTCGGAATTTACTCAGTGCGTTTCAATATGCGTCCGAGTCTAAAATGGTTTCGGGTCTAAAATTGTGCGCGCATTGAAGGATATGTGTCAAACGTAGAACGCACAACCTTCGGCACTCTGAACGGTACTTTGTGATAGCAGGATCCAACTGTAGTATTGCAAAGTCTTAAAACAACTGATCGGCTTTCGAGTAATTTTTTTCTCAATGGAATTGAATGAGTTGAACGTTGCAAATTGCACCTTATCAAGTCTTCAAGGACAGTCGTTGATTCGTAAAAGAATGAGGAGCCAAATGTTTTAAAAGTATTTAGGACTCACTCTATTATGGTATAACATTATGTTTTTGTTTGTTCAGTAAGCTGGTGAACAGTTTGCGGAATGGAACAGGTCTGGCCTTGAAAGAGGCTCGGATATTTGTCTAATCGCGAACTAGATTCAGTTCAATATGCAGAGTTGCTTTTCACAAGTACGCTTTTTGGAGGGTGGTGATGCAGGGAACAGCAATTTAACTCTTTGCATATGTTCCAGGTGGGCGGCGAAGTCCGGGGTGGCATCTGGAGGCCATCGGCGTTAGCGTGAGATGAAAGACAGGGTGGGAAGCCTTGAAAATGCTCAGCCCATCTCCGTGACCAAAAGCCGTATCAGAATGCAGACTTGGATTCTAAATCCCGGAACGAGACAATAACACTTTATACCAGACTGAGCTCGAATCGCTAGCAGCTAGCTGCGAGAAAACATGTAAGGCAAATCATTAATAAGGAAAGATTCATGGGAAATCGACAAACCGTCGCAAATGAAGTCGATCGTCGCTTTTTTTTAAAAAGTGCGTGCAATCACGTCTTCATTGAATCTCCCGCGTTCTTTCGGCACACAGGCCGATAAAAGCACACAAAGATGGCAAACAACAAGGTTGTAGCTGTTTGAATCAGTGATCTGACACCTGACCCAACAAGTGGAGGTGTTGCTTGTTTTGTTTGGACTTTGCGAGACGCTCAATGCTACCACAAAGAGCACTTGTGGGCCTCAATTTACAGAGAGGTCTACCTCTACGATCGTTTTTCTCTCAAGTGTCTACCTTTTCTCCCAAACTGATCCAGAGCCGAAATGGTTTGAAAGCTTCGATTAAACGGACGCTGCTGTTTGAAAGATGCTTAGATTCGCCCATCGTTGGTCAAAATGTGCGACAATTTCATTCAATAACAGCTCAACGGCATCCCGAGGTGCCGAAAACACCCATAAAAACACCTGAAAACCAACCAGCCAACACACCAGCACAGACAAAGCCGAAAAAGCCATCACAAGTCAAAATAATACAAGATCTTCTGACATATATTTGGCCGAAATCCAGTCCATGGGCCAAATTCAGAGTTGTTCTTGCTCTGACAATGCTGATGTCAGCCAAGTTGTTAAATGTGCAAGTTCCTTTCTTCTTCAAGTCGATCATTGATTCTATGAACATCGATTGGGTTGCTGAGGCTGGGATCTTGACAACATCGATTGGTGCTCTGATTCTGGCATACGGAATCACTCGGTTCGGAGCAGTTCTTTTTGGAGAGCTCCGAAATGCCATTTTTGCCAAGGTGGCTCAGAGTGCAATTATGAATGTCGCTCACAACACTTTTGTTCATCTATTGAACCTGGATCTGAATTTCCATCTAGTAAGACAAACAGGAGGACTTACGAGAGCCATAGATAGAGGTACAAAAGGTATTTCTTATGTTTTGACAGCAATGGTGTTCCATATTTTACCTATCACTTTCGAGATTTCTGTGGTCTGTGGTATCCTGACTTACAACTACGGCTCCTCTTTTACTGCTGTGACCTTGTTGACGATGCTGGCGTACTCAGCTTTTACTATCAGGACAACAGCCTGGAGAACAGGGTTCAGAAGACAGGCCAACAAGGCTGACCAGAAGGCTGCCAGCGTTGCTTTGGACTCTTTGATTAATTACGAATCTGTCAAATATTTCAACAACGAGGCTTTTCAGTCGCAAAAATATGATGCAGCTTTGAACAATTACAAGAATGCGTCAGTTAAGGTTGCAACCTCGTTGGCGTTTTTGAATTCCGGACAAAACTTCATCTTTACTTCTGCTCTGACAGCCATGATGTACATGGCCTGTCAAGGAGTTGCTACTGGATCATTGACTGTTGGAGATCTTGTTTTAATTAACCAGCTTGTTTTCCAGCTGTCTGTCCCCTTAAACTTTCTAGGGTCTGTTTATCGTGAGCTGAAACAATCGCTCCTGGACATGGAGTCTTTGTTTAAACTTCAGGATCATGAGGTGAAGATTAAGTCAAAGCCAAATGCTCCACCATTGGAATTGAGGTCCGGTGGAGAAATCAGATTTGAAAATGTCACTTTTGGTTATCATCCCGACAGGGCTATACTAAAAAACTGTTCTTTTACGATTCCCGCAGGACAGAAAGTGGCCATTGTGGGGCCTTCGGGAAGTGGAAAATCCACAGTTCTGAAACTGGTGTTCAGATTTTTTGATATCAGCTCTGGACGTATTCTGATTGACGGCCAAGATATACGTGATGTTGATCTGGAGAGTCTGAGAGAGAAAATTGGAGTTGTCCCTCAAGATACTCCTCTTTTCAATGACACGATTTTGGAGAACCTTAGATATGGCCGTCTAAGTGCCACTGATGAGGAAGTTCTATCGGTGATCAAAAAAGTGCAACTAGAGTCGTTGGTTGCAGATCTTCCCGAAGGAGTGAACACTGTTGTCGGAGAACGAGGAATGATGATTTCTGGAGGAGAAAAACAAAGACTTGCAATAGGGCGACTGCTTCTGAAAAAGGCTCCAATCACGTTCTTTGACGAAGCAACCTCTGCTCTTGATACCCATACGGAACAGGCATTGCTGAGGACTATAAAAACTGTCTTCAGAGAAAGCAATAGCACAAATGTGAGCATTGCACACAGATTGAGGACAATTGCTGATTCAGACAAGATCATCGTTTTGAAAGATGGAGTTGTTTTAGAAGAAGGATCTCATTATGAATTGCTTGATAGAGACGAGTCGCTTTACAAAGAGCTCTGGAATATCCAAGAGAACCTGGATCTCGAGGAACAACTGGCAAAAGAGTCCAGAGAACAGGAGAGTGATCTGGAACATAAATAGTCTGTAAATTACATGTTGAATCGATTCGACTACTCATTAAGTTATTGTCGGAGGCTGAATGAGAGATCATAGTTCAACCAGATCACGGGAACAACACATTCCACCATAACCTGGATAATACGAATTTTTTGGGGCAAAAATCTCTTTTAAACGAACAACGAAACGTGAACAAATTATTCTCATTAGTAAATACCCACCTTGTAAATAACCAGTAGCCAGTACCAGCACTAATTTCAGAAGCAAATAGCTGGTTTGAAAATGAGTTTCTGTGAACGGCATATAGAGCTGATACAGCATAGACACATAAGAAAGAGAAAAAAGAAGACCACCTATACTTTAGCAGAAAAGAATGCAATAGTCAAGTTCGTCAAGACGCGTCAAAAACCATCCTACGATACAATCAAAACCTGGTTTTTAGAAAACTACAATAAGTCAATTCCCCGTTCGACCCTATGTGAGATACTTAAACGTGGTGAGAGCACCATTTTGTATGAAAACCAAGCAGTTTCGAGAAGTGGTAAGTGGCCAAAGCTGGAAAGAGCATTGGAATTTTGGCGGGAAGAAGTAAGTCAGAAGTACAATTGTGGTTTCATTGGCGGCGATTTGCTGATCTCAAAAGCGACAGAAATATTCCCGCTTCTACATCCTGGAGAAACAGTACCAAATTTTAGTTCTGGTTGGCTTGAAGGCTACAAAAAACGACACAGTATAGGCAAATACACTTCGCATCGCGAGTTGGCCTCTAATCCTAACAAGGAAGAAGGAATAGACAAGCTACGAGCTTTGGCGGGAGACTTCGAGTATGATGATATCTACAGTATGGATGAAACAGGATTATTTTGGAATTCTGCACCTGCTACCGGATTGGCAACAGAGCCAGCACCAGAAGCTGGGAAGAATAAGTAAAGAGTAACAATTATCGCGTGCACCAACGCTTCTGGAAGTGATAAAATCAACATCTGGATTATTGGCAAGACCAATGATGCTAGAGCCTCTTCTAAATTCATTCCTGAAACGTTTCAGTGTACTTGGAAGTGGAATAGAAATGCTTGGGCAACCACTGAGATCATCAAAGAATGGTTATCAGCCTTTGCCAAACATATAAATGGTAGAAAGGTGTTGCTTACCCTAGATAATGCTGCAACTCATATCAAGGCTGTCCAAAACTTAGAACTTCCCGACAACATAATAGTGAGATTTTTGCCGTCAAATACTACTGCTTCTTATCATCCATTCGATCAAGGTGTATTTCAGAATTTTAAACAACAGTATAGGAAGCTGGTCCTTAGACGTTACTGTGAAACGCTTTCCCTAGATGCAATGAAGGGGAAAACTTCCCTGAGTTCTATTTCGAATTTTAATTTAGAACGAGCAATCATTTATGCGATCTGGGCTTGGGATAAAGTGAATTGTCAGACTATTGAAAATTGTTTCCGCAAGAGCACAATAATAAGATCCACTTTTCTGCCCTCGGATATTCCTGTTGTTGAGGCTAACAGAGAACTGAAGAATTTTGCTCAGTTAGTGGGAGAAATTGAGGAGGTTGCCATTGATCATTTTTTCAACCCACCTGACGAAAATGATGAAGTTATTGAACCCGAAAAGGGCCCTGATGAAGCATTAGTTGAGTTCATTGAAGGGATGAACAATGAAGAGCAGCTATGTGACGATGATTCAGACGATTCATTGGAAGAGCCATCCGAACCTCCATCTATTTCTGAGATTTTAAAAGCAATCGATTGGCTCGCTTTTGCAGTATCATCTGAGACACCTTTCAAGGATGATGGTATGTGGATAATTAGCGATCTGACTAGGCATCTGGGAAGAGCAAGACATTATTACGAGGAGAAATTGGCCTCGAGACCAGGGCAATCCAAGCTTGATAGCTTTTTCGGGGTCAATGTTACCAACAGCTCTTAGTGATAGCTGAATTATACGAGGTTTAATGATGATGCTTAATGCATCAACTTCTACTATTTTAGGGAAATTAAGTGGTGGGTTTTAAAAGACCTTTTTGTTCTGCCGAATCCTGACAGAGAAGAACATAATCTCTGTGTAGATAGTTAGGATAAACGAGGTCGACTGTACTGTATGGTGTGAGGCTGTAGATACTGTAGTATTGGCTTACATAACCAAAAAAAAAGATTCAAAAAAAAAAGAACTTGAAGTAGATTTTTTTCATCTCTTGGAAGACTTGAAGTTCTTTTTTCCTGTGAAGCTGTTTTTCATACTTGATTTCGTTGCTCGATACTGTTTCTTGATCAAATGGTGGATTACAGAGCAAAACTTGTTCTTGCTCCGATGGTGAGAATAGGAGAGCTTCCCACAAGATTGTTGGCGTTGAAGTACGGCGCAGATCTGGTGTGGGGGCCCGAGATCATCGACAAAAAGATCATAGAATGCGAAAGGGTGTACAACTCCAAGTTGAAAACTGTTGATTTTTTACAAACGAAGGGAAACAAGAAGATTCCTGGAGTTACAGACCTGGTTTTCAGAACATTCCGCAAAATCGAACAGGATAAACTAATTTTCCAACTGGGAACTTCCAATGCTGAACTGGCAGTCCAAGCTGCCCAAATAGTCATTGGAGATGTTGATGGTATTGATGTGAATGCTGGATGTCCCAAACATTTTTCGGTGCATGCTGGAATGGGTGCTGCTCTTCTGAATACTCCGGATTTGCTGTGCGACATTCTCACATCACTGGTGGATCAGGTTGGAAAGCCGAACAACAAGCCAATCAGCGTCAAGATTAGACTCTTGCCACAAGAGGAGGATACGCTCATTCTCGTGAGAAGGCTGGTCAACACAGGCATTGCAAATTTGACTCTCCATTGTAGAACCAAAGAAATGAGAAACAGAGAGGACCCTATTCGCGATTACATCAGCAAGATGAAGACGATTTGTTCAGAGGCTGGAGTTTCTTTCATTATCAACGGAGGAATCAAGTCATATCAGGAATACAAGGAGTTGCAAGAACAGTTTGGTTCTGATGTTGGGTGTATGATTGCCTCTCAGGCAGAAATCAATCCTTCTTGCTTCAGCGAGAAAGCTCCTTTGAAATGGCCTCAGCTTGCGAAAGAGTATATCCAAATTGCCAATCAGTTCAACAACTACAAGGCCAACACCAAGTATTGTTTGACCAGAATGATTCCTAATCCGCAGGGATCTAATAAGATTTATGAGTTGGTGAGTCGGGCCAAAGAAGGCGAAGAGATCACCACCGTTTTGTTGGATCAGATGGATGAGGAAGGCAAGTTCATAGAATGTGTCGGAGAACAGAACAAAGAGAATCAGGAAGTTGACAAAAAACGGACATCAGAAGCTGTGCATAGTGTTCAGGAGCTGAAGAGGACCAAAGTGTAGAAATGTGCGGGATATAATAAATACAGGAATAAATAATAAAGAAGAGCGATTCGAAAGATCATTTGCCAAATCCCGGTGGAGGCTTTCCATCAAAATAGAGCTTATCAAAGAATCCAAGAACTTTGTAAACTTTCCCCATTTCTCTGAGTCCCTTGTGTGTGAGTCTTTTGTAGGAGTCTATGATTTTTTTACTGGAAACTTCGTCTTTCCCCTCGACAAGTTGATCTATCCGGTAACCGAGTCCCATTCCGTTAAGCCAATCACCCTGTTGGGCGCCAAAGGTTTTCAACCCTTCAGAAATGAGCAGAGAACTGATATTTTGGAAATCAACATCGATCGACAAATCGACTTGCCCGGGATCACTGAAAGGATCCACAAACTTGTGGTTTTTGATTCCCCGCAACGAATCAATTGGAATGGTGTCTAAAGGCCCGTAGTCTATAATGAGGCCGGCTCCTATTTCGGATGACTTTATAATTTGAGAAAATTTGGAGATGTGAGTATGTGATTCCGGACAAATTTCGATCTTGGAGCCAAGAGGGAGCTTGTCAAATCGTGGAGTAGTTTTCGGAATAGAGGAACTTGGTGTTGCGTATGGAGCTACCACAAGTTTGAATTTCAAGTTATCTTTTCCATCCAAAAGTTTGGACGTTGTTGTGATCACGTTTGGAAGAATTAGGTCACTTTTGGACGAATGAATATCGACCAAATCCTCTCGCCATCCATTTTCTGTCTTGAGAAAACGGTTTATTGGAAGGGCATCAAAGAACTCGTGTGCCATGATGAGATTTATGTACGAATCGTTCAGATCGAGGTCAATGACGTCATCTTTGAGAAACGATATTTTGTTTCCCCATTTCGTGGTGCTTGTGAAAGTCAAATTGTCTTGTTTTTGTAACCCTGCCGAACACAAATGACGATGCTGTTGGCGAATCAACACATCGGATTTCTCCACCATAACCACCTCGATGGGATTGTTTTTTTTGATGAATCGGTTGAGAACATTCAGCATATCACCCATCAGAGTTCCCCTTCCTGGACCATACTCGATGATTCGGAATTGCTTTTCCTGGATCTTGAATGCTCTGTTGTTTGTTGCCTGGTATTTGAGCTGTTGGAGAAAACAGCTAAAGAACCAGAGCCCACACATTTCTCCAAACGTGGAGCTGATCTCGGGAGACGTAACAAAGTCGCTGGCTGCGGTTGTGGTGTCCAATGGATCACGTGTTGTGTAGTATCCGAATTCAGGGTTCACCAAACACTGTCTCATATAACTGGAGAGGGAGATGGGGCCTGTTGTTCTGATCACGTTGGCTAGAACGGAGCCGAGCGAGGAAGACGTCCGTCGGGACGTCCTCGACGAGACTCGCGTGATGGTTTTGGCCAGTCGGACCGGGCCGCCGAACATGTTGCAGAAGAAGAGCTGGTGGAAGAACAACAGGAGTTTCTCGGAAAAACAAAAGGCGATGAAATACGAGGGACAGAAAACACATCTCTACACCGAGGCGAGGAAAAACCCGTGCACCACCACGGACAAAATGTAGGGTCAGGGTCTTCCGTCAGAGGCCGGAAAAAATGTAGCAGATCTTGGTCGCGGTCACAACCGGCGTGGACTGCTGCAGCAAGCGTCAGAGATAACGTCATTTTACGCGGTGGAAGTTTCTGGTCATGTAGTGGAAGCTGGCAGGGTGAGCAGGGGGGGTGATTTTTGGGGTAGTTGGGCCCTGGGGGGTCGGGGGGCAGTGGTCCAGGGTGGCTTATGAGGCAACAGAGGGGGTTTTGGGGCTTTTGTGGCGAATTGGAGCTCTGTAGGGTCCTGGAAGACGCTCTCCGGGGCCGTGGGGATTTGCTTGTCTTGACAAAAGCAGGTGACTTATGTTGAATTTTAGGGAGTGGTGCGTGAGGACGTGCGGGCTTTTGATCTTCCGGGGGAAAAAAATACTCGCGGCACGCGTTGTACGCCGCGCAAGCTTCCCAGATGCCCGACAAGGACCCCCCAGATGTCCCCGATGTCCTGGGGCTCCCGCATAAAATGATATGACTTTTAGAATATTTTTTAGTGAGGTCACAGTCGCCTTGGCATTGTATGGCTGCGTGGGAGAGGGGAGTTCTGTGGTGGATGCAGACGTGCTGTGGTGCTGATCTCTTGGTTGGAGGAGAATGTGTGATGCAGTATATAATCCAGAGATGCCGGTGAAGTTTGTGATAATGTTTGTTTGAATTGTAGACATCCAAGATGCCGTTTAAATTCAAGTGGAAGAACAACCATTCAAAAGAGAAGGAGGAGGAGGAGGATCGAGAGAGCACTGAGGAGTTGCAGGAACCAAGTCCGTGCACAGAGATACGCGAAGAAGAGTATTTCCCTCCAATTGCCAGCACAGAAGAGAAACCGAACACAGACAGGCAAGAAGAGAGTCTCAGTAGACGGTCTGAGTCGTCAGCACAGATCTTCGAACGGTCTGTGCAGTCGTTTTCGTTCGAAGACGTGCCCAGCTCGTTCAGAGGCTCGCCCTCTTTTTCCGGACAGTCTTCAGGACCCGTTTCAGTGGCTTCTTCTCCCCGTCAAAACTCCGCAGTAAGCATATCTTTCTCGCTCGATCCCAACAGTAGAACACTGCAGCAATCGTCTTCTTCAAAACAACAGCCATCACAGAGTCTGGCCAGAAGACGGTCCAGTTCTCTGCTTCTTTCTCCGCTCCATCCCCACCATCTCATCACAGAAAACTACACCTATCCGAGTCTCGACTCCACTGTCGAATTGCTGGCCAATAAAAACACAAATCTCAACAACATCGACATTGTCCAGTACCCACATTCGCCACGAGTGCTATCGATTTCGCCAGCCAGCTCTGGGTCCTGGCAAACACAGACCCAGGCTGTCGCCAGAAGACAGAAATCCGTCTCTTCAACATTCTCTAGACCGCCTTCACCCCTGCTAAGAAGATCTCAGACACAGCCAAACTCGTCTTCGTGTTTCAGCTCGTCGCCAGGATTCTCTCTGGGGTCCCCATTGACAAATAGTAGTCCAGAAGATGCCTTCTCAACAAGCCCAAAGGCTCTTGTTCCTAAAAGAAAGTCTTTGAGCTTCTATTCGTATTCCGATTTGCTCAACTACGAAAGATCAACAAGAGCCCTCAGCACAGCAGGGTCCCGTCTGGAACAGCTTCCTCCGCTAACAGCATTCCAGCGCAAAACAGACGGAACAATTCCCTACGATATCGACAGAAAACTAGATCCAAACCCAACATCTTCCTTAATGAGACCAAAAGACACAGATTCAAATAGTTTCACAGCTTCTGTCGATTCAGAAGAAGTCCACCCATATTATCCAGCAAAATATGTTTCAGAACAACAAAACGGTCCTTCGAATCACTTCTTGGAAAACGATCTAGATTCTTGCTCCTCGTCCCAAGCGGACGCCAAAATTAGCATCCATTCGGCCTCAGAAGTCATCAGAGAAGGTGTTAACGCTTCATAACCACTGCCTTGTGCACACCCATGTTATATAGCCACTAATTCTGTCTCTCCCGGCTATCTTATCAGCTCTAAAGCCTCTCATTTATGGTATAGTACTTGGTTGGTAACCTGACTTGAGGCTGTGCTGGTGCAAGGATGCTTTCGAAAACCGTTGAAGCACGCTTTTTTTTTTTCGAGCTCACTTTTCTTGCTCCATATAGTGAAATGAAAATTTCAACGTTCTGAATTAACATCAGAAGTCTGTTTCTATTCAGCTGCTCCACCAACTGCAATCGTAATTGATTGTCGTAATCTCACTTTGACAGAACTTGCCTTTCCTTTTTCTCCTGACACATCGCTGAACCCCTAATAATCCTCCACATTGGACTCTTGTACATAACACCTTCAAAGATATCAAATCCGTTTATAAATGACAACGTTCACCGATCCACAGTCAACAAGGGTATCTGAGATGAATCAATATAGTACAGTGAGTACCGGGATTCTGAATTATGATTCTGAATACGAGTCGGAAGTCTTGGGATCGCGATATGCCGAGCCAGTTGGAGAAGACGATCTCCAAGTGAGCAAAAGACCAGACCATGCGTGTGCCTATTGTGGAATTTCGTCACCAGAGTGTGTGGTCAAATGCAATGTTTGCAACAAGTGGTTTTGCAATGGCAAAGGAACAAGTCTTGGAGGAGGATCTCATATAGTAAGACACATGGTTCTAGCAAGACACAATACTGTATCGCTTCATCCAGACTCAGATCTCGGAGACTCGACTCTAGAGTGCTATAATTGTGGCAGCAAGAATACGTTTTTGCTAGGGTTCGTTTCGGCAAAGGCAGAGTCGGTGGTGGTGATACTATGTCGTCTTCCCTGTGCCCAAGCGAAAAACCCTGAATGGGACACTGATCATTGGGAATCGTTGATTGTGGATCGTGAGTTCCAGCCATGGGTGGTCCGACCCCCTACTGAAGAAATGATTTCAGAGGCGATTCCGATCACCGCGATCCAAATCTCGAAACTAGAAGCGAAATGGAGACTCGATGAAAATGCCACTTTGGAGGACGCCGAACGGACAGAGGAGGAACAGGAGGTGGCACCAATTCTCATGAGATACAACGATGCTTTCCAGTATCAGCGTTCTTTTGCTCCGCTCGTGAAGCTCGAAGCAGATTACGACAAGCAAATGAAAGAGTCACGTGCCCTGAATCACATTTCTGTGAAATGGGGTATGGGACTGAACAACAGGCATTTGGCTTCTTTTGCACTCTCCACGTTTGATTCTGGTGGACTGAAGGTTGCTGTTGGAGATGAGATTATTCTGAAATATGACGGATCTGATCTGAAGGGCCCATGGGAAGGCCGTGGGTACGTTATCAGGCTTCCAGATTCGCACCAGGAAGAGTACACCCTTGAGCTTGTTAAAGTGAAAGAGTCTGTTCCTACACATCTCACCACCAATTTTCTGGCTGAGTTTGTTTGGAAGGGGACTCCATATGAGCGGATGCAGACGGCTTTGAAGTCTTTTGCGTTGAATAAAAAGTCTGTTTCTGCGTATATCTATCACAAGTTGCTTGGACATGATGTTCCTCCAACAGAATTCGATGTCAAGATGCCTGGTGTTCTTTCGATCAAAGGACAGCCGGAACTAAATTCATCACAGGAAAATGCTGTTCGTTCGGTTCTGAAGAAGCCACTCTCGTTGATTCAAGGTCCCCCTGGAACCGGAAAGACACTGACATCTGCTACTTTGGTGTATCATTTATCCAAGATTGGCAAACAGAAGATCCTTGTTTGTGCTCCATCGAACGTTGCAGTTGATCATTTGGCTGCCAAACTGTACGATTTGGGTCTCAAGGTGACTCGATTGACTGCCAGAAGTAGAGAAGATGTTGATTCCGATGTGAAGTTTCTGTCGCTAGACGAACAAGTTAAAAAACAGGCATCTTTGAAACTTAAAAGACTGCTAAAGCTCAGGGAGGAAGTGGGAGAATTGTCGACAGAGGACTCCCGCACATACCATCATTTGACCAGAGAGACAGAGATGAAGATTCTTCGCTCCAGCAACGTGATCTGTTGTACCTGTGTTGGTGCAGGAGATCACAGACTCAAGAAATTTGTCTTTGAAACCATTTTGATTGACGAAAGTACTCAGGCCTCGGAGCCTGAGTGTTTGATTCCTATTGTGAAAGGAGCAAAACAGGTGATTCTTGTTGGAGACCACCAGCAATTAGGACCTGTGATCTTGAACCAGAAAGCAGGAGATGCAGGGTTAAGACAGTCTTTATTTGAAAGACTGATTTTCTTAGGCCATATACCTATTCGACTGGAGGTCCAATATCGTATGAACCCTTGTCTTTCGGAGTTCCCCAGCAACGTGTTTTATGACGGAAGTCTTCAAAACGGAGTCACAGCAGAAAATAGAACAATGAAAGGGTCGACAATCCCATGGCCAATCAGAGAAATTCCAATGATGCTCTGGGCCGTTTATGGAAGAGAAGAGATCTCGGCCTCTGGTACTTCGTATCTCAACCGAAGCGAGGCCATGAACTGTGAGAAAATCATTACCAGACTCTTCAAAGACGGTGTTCAGCCTAGTCAGATCGGAGTGATCACTCCATATGAGGGCCAACGAGCTTTTATTGTCCAGTACATGGAATACAACGGGTCCTTGGCTGATAAGTCATTGTATTCTGAGGTGGAAGTTGCTTCGGTGGACGCTTTCCAGGGCCGTGAAAAAGACTTCATTATCCTGTCTTGTGTGCGTGCTAACGATCAGCAACTCATTGGATTTCTGAGCGATCCAAGACGTATGAATGTGGCATTGACCCGTTCGAAATTCGGTCTCTTCATTCTCGCAAATCCAAAAGCCCTGTGCAAAAACCTTTTATGGAACCACTTGCTACTTCACTTCAGGGAGAAGGGATGTTTGGTGGAGGGAAACCTTGAAAACTTGCAATTGAGCTCGGTCCAGCTCACGAGAGTGTCCAGAAACGAATCCGCATATGGATCAAAGAAGTCCAATCAAAAAGGAGTGAGTTCTTCCCTCGCTTACAGCGGATCTGAACAATCGTTCGATAGCGCAAGTCTGGTATCATATGGAGGAGAAAACAGTTCTTTCCAGCAACAGCTTAATGCCAGAAACAATCCCAACTATTGGCCCAAACTTGGAGGCCAGGAAAACCAAGGCGGTCTTGGAGGCCATCCCGAGTCGGTGGTGAGCGAAATCGATTCTGTTTACGATCCATACTCGGCTACTCCAAGCAGAAGACAGAGCATAGTAAGCACCACTGCCAACGACAACGATGCTGCCGAAATCAGAAAATTGACAAGCTCGTTTGCAAACCAATTCCAATTCTGAGAATAACTTCCTAGCTTTCGTTTCTCGTGATTAACCGGATTTATTCTTCGAAAAAAATCACACACCTTTCTTCTCTGATATAGACTATTCATATTCGTCAAGTGCTCATGTCGTTGGTTCTCCCCAAGTGCACTCTACTTCACCCTCCTCCTCCAGCATTAACTATGAACCTCAAAAACATGTGTCACGTGACCTGATGGATTTGTCTGGGAGTAGTGTACGGACGAGCCACGGAGCCCTGATTGCTCAAGGAGGTTGATAGTCCGATAACTTGCGGTCTTTGGACTTGCTATCGACGGGGGTGTAAAAGGGTCAGAGATATCCATCAATTGAGTCTATCGTATTGTTTCTAACATAAAGAAACCGTGAGAATGTCGTTATTGTCGGTGAAAATCCAACTCAACACAGGTGCCTGGATTCCAGCTGTTGGATTCGGTACGGTCTGTTCAAAGGAGAACAGGCCTGTTTTCAAAGAAGCATTGCGTGCTGCTCTTGTGGATGCAAAATATGCTCATATCGACACTGCTTGGTACTATGGAACAGAGAACTTGATTGGTGAAGTGTTGCAAGAGCTTTTCAAGGAGAAGAAGCTAAAAAGAGAGGACATTTTCATCACCACAAAAGTTTGGCCTTCGTTGTGGAAGAATCCACAGAAATCTCTGGAAACTTCATTGGAAAACTTGCAACTCGATTATGTCGATCTATTATTGCAGCATTGGCCATTGACGTTCAAGTCAGACGAAGAGGGACAGCCTCCTGTTCCTGAAGATAAGGACGGAAACGTTATTTTCGATGACGGTGATTATCTCGACACCTGGAAAGAGTTGATCAAGATTTACAAAACCACAAACAAGGTCAAAGCCATTGGAGTGTCTAATTACAGTATTCCAAGACTGGAACGACTGCTCAAGGAAACTGACGTTGTTCCGGCTGCCAACCAGGTGGAGTTGCATCCTCATTTGCCACAGTTGGATCTGGTGAATTTCTGCAAGTCCAAGGGAATTGTGGTGGAGGCCTATTCGCCTTTTGGATCGCAAGGTGCACCTAATTTCAAAATACCTGTTGTTCAAGAGCTGGTCAAAAAATATGATGCTTCTCCAGCTGATATTTTGACTGCCTATCATGTCCTCAGTGGCAGGGTTGTTCTTCCTAGATCCCAGAACATTGAGCGGATTAAACGGGGATACAAAGAAGTCAAACTCACTTCTGCTGACATCGATGCGTTGGACAACTTTGGTGAGGAACAGCCTCTAAGATACGTGAGGGAAAAATGGGGCCACGAGCTGGGATTTGCCTATTGGTGAATTCTATATTGTCCTACATACTCAATTCCCCCGGATCCCCCCATTCCATATCTCGAAAGTACATTCTCTCGGCTCGTTATCGCAAACTAAAGGACTGAACACGAGCTTGAGACGTCGTTGAAGCTCGAAGTTGTGATTGGCAAGGTAATCATTGGAGATGAGCATGTCGACAATGGTTTTCTTTTTCGCAGATGTGTTTTCGTCATCGTCGTCTTCAGATCGTAGAAGAGAAGAGTCAATTCCCAGTTCTTGACTGAACTCGTCGATCAGAGCCTCGTTCAAAATTGGTTTGTATTCCTTCACCAAGCAGATCCGCACGTCCAACCAGTTCAACCAACTGAGACCCAGAGCAGGAATGGTTTTTATACCGGAGACTTTACTTTTGTATTGTGATTCAAACATCTGTTTTTTTTCTGACTTCACCTGGTCCCATATCGAAGCAGAAATGTTTGCTTCAGTGCTGTCGTTTGGGTCGGCACTCGATGGAGGCGCCTCACTGTATTCTGTGTAATTAATCTCGTCGTACGAGTCGAAATCCTGTTTGTTCTTGGAACAGAGTTGTCTGTAAACTGTTCCGACGCTGTCCCAGCCGTGGCACCATCCTAACTGGTAATCTGCGTTCATTTTCAAATACAGTTGATCGCTGATAATATCAGTGACTGGTTTATCGGTGACCTGGTTGGCTACAATGATTGTGACTCCGTGCAATAGACACAAATTTTTCAGAAACTTGCCAATTTTCTGTATGTAGAAAGCTCTTTCCCTGATTCCGATTTCTGCACGGAGATGGTGGGTGACTGAGTCAATGATCACCACTTTGAGGGCCTTATTGCGCTGCAATAGCACCGGAAGCTGTGTGAAAATACATCTGTCTTGCTGTTCTAGATCCGAGATCAGTGCCGAAGGGGTCAGCACGTTATCCAGACGCGGTTTCAGTCTGTCCTCCACGATTCCGTTGGTGTTCAACAGCTTCTCAAAGTGTTTGGTTATCTGTGAGAGACGATTTGTGCTCAGAGCTGCTTCTGTTGGTATGTACATGATCTGTGGAGTATTGGAGGACTCAGAGTCGAAAAGAGACGGTCCCAATCCTCCGAATTCTCTGGGAATTTGTGCTGTCACCGACAAGGTGAGAAGAAAATTCGATTTACCCGTGGCAGATCCTCCGCTGATCTCTACCAGAGTTCCGCAAGGAATTCCCCCTTGAAGAACCTTATCGATTTTTTCATCTCCGGTGGTGAATGTGTCGGTCTGTTTTTCCTCAGAAAGCGACCTGATACTTGTTTCGTTCAAAAGAGACTCCTTCAGCTGTGACTTGTACTCGGTAATAAACGAATCAACCTCCTCTGTTGTGCGGTTGATCTTACGTGCCACGTTACGCGAGTTCGATAACAGCAGTTCGTGAGAAGTGACGGCGTTTTTCGTGAAAGAACTCACAAGATTGGCATATTCGTCATTCAGGAAAACCGAAACATTCACTGGAGACTCTTCAACAAGATCCATTTGCCCGTATAAACCAGTGGGATTCCCTCTTTATAACAAAAAGGGTCAAATTGTAGAAATAAATATTCAGTCATAAGTTCGCGTCCCTATAAATACAAGAATAGTCATTGCTAAAAGATACTATCAAAAGCTGTTTGTTAACCGAGAAAATCCCAGATCTCCCAACTACTAGAACTACTCCATCTCTATGTCGCCAACAACACGAGTGCTTATCGAAGATTCGACATCATCCTCGTAGTCCTGATGCCCGTTGACAAGCTCGGTCTCATCAACCTCATCAACCTCATCGTCTTCAAAGACATCCTCGTCCTCCTCAAAAACATCCTCATAAACCCCCGAAGAAGGCTCCTGAGAGTACCTGAGATCGTACTCCTCTTGGGTCTCGTCAAACCGACCAGCCTCCTCGTCCAATGTTCCGACTTTGCTGTTCCTTCTTCTGCCAGCCAAACTCTCTCCATCCTGAAGCACTGTTGCTGCAAAATACAAAAATGCCACTCGCTTCTTCCTCTTGTTGTAGATGAAATACATGTTGCACCACAAGGTCCCCGGAAGATCGTTGAGAAACGCCTGTTCAGGCTCGTATTGGTAACACGTGCAATCTTCGAACTCCATGTGTGTGTTGATGGTCTGCCATATCCAATCCAGTCCCGAGGATTTGCCCAAGGAAATCAACAGTGAGTTTATTCTATGCACCAGTTCTGCCGGAGACCCAAGAAGCATGAAGTTTCGGGGTTGCACTGTGGAAAAATCGTGATCCGGATACGCAGAGTTCAAAATAGCAATCAAATACGCAAAAATACGACGAGACGATTGCTGGCTCAAGGGTCCAAACGGAGACTCTTCTTCCAATACCCCATCATTCACATAACCTTCGAGATGTCCGTTCTTTGGAAAGGATTTTGGCGGCGACATGTATGGAACGTGGAAAGATTTGCTTCTATTTTGTTTTTTCGAGATGGTTTTGCCAATAGGTTTTGTTATTGGATGAGAATAGCTGGAGGACCGCTTTTTGAGTCTGATGAACTCGGGACTGATGTACGAAAAGTCCTCCTCGCGTTCTCTAGGCGGCGAGTCACTGAGCGAAACGTCACTATTTGTTCTTGATTTTCCCTCATACTGTTCTTGTTGCTGCTGTTCCGACGAGCAGTACAATCTGTCAATGGTTTTGTACAATTTTCGATCCGATCCTATTGGTTTTGTTGTGAAAAGGTCACAAGTTCCTTGGATGTGCATGTCGGTAGTGTCAAAAGTGAGGGCCTGATTGACCAGTTCTATATCGAATTCGTCGATGTACTTCATCAGAAAATGTCAGAAAACGTGTCAAACACCATATAACGCCTTACGTACCTTCATTTTGTGTCTCAAAGCTCTCCACCATGCTCATAAACACGATTTATTGCAAACAAAACCATTTCTGATAGCCATTTACTTTTTTATTAGACCAAACGTGGATGCTGATGAATTATATGGTGCAAGGATGTAATTTATTTAGCTGTGTATGGAAATGAACGGGAGAATTTACTATGGAAGTTCCCGATTGAGGTGTAGTACAAGTAATCGATCTTCCGGACAATATATTATTACACAGATTGCTACTTAGAAAGTTGTGATTCACAAAACTTAGAGAAGCATCTATCTCGTTTATGTATCGCAGGTGTATTCATCCTCCTCTTCGGAATCATAGCCAGAATTCTGGTACGACCATTGTGCCTTTGCTGCTGGATTGTTACACATAAATTGCTTTGTGGTCATTAACTTTAAAATGTTGTCAGATGATAGCTTATATCGAAGCGATCCCAGAAATTCTTTCGCTGACTTAAAAGAACTCTCAAGCTTAACATTCAAAATTGGGACTTGTCTGATTCGAGTGTAGATCTCTGGCAACATCATAAACATTATATTGAGCTGCAACCACAGATGGTCTGTTTTGTCAATGGTGAGATTTTTTTCCCATCCTGGAGCAAGAGAGAGTTCTCTATATTTGTGGAATTCGTTTTCCAATTGTGCTTTCTGGCTGTTCATAAATCGTTCAACATAAAGATAGTCTCCCAAAGTCTCTCCCTGTTTTCCAGCAAGAAGGAGCTTGGATCTGAATTTTTCGGTCATTTTGTACTCTTCGAATAAAGTGTCCAAAATTCGCATCTTGATTTTAGTAGCATTCAAATTTGATTCCTTGTAAGCTTTCGAAGACACATTTATCGTGGATAGAAGAACATCAGTTCGGTCTGAAGGGTCAAAAAGTGAACCAAGATTGTGAAAGGGTTTTCTAAGAGAAGTCTGTGATATTTGGAAAAATTTGAGTAACTCCGAGCAATTGAATTTAGGAACTTGCCATTTAAATTATCCAGGGCTTTCTGGAAACTGGATATCAATGGGTCCGTACCTGGGAAATAAAATAGTTCATCATTAATCTGGAAAACTGCCTCTTCGTGGGAATCATCGCGTTTGTTCAAAGACAGAGATAAAGCTTGATAAAACTTCAACATGAATAAGTAAATTGTCGCAACTTGAGTGAGCTTGTTTGAACTCTCTTTTTCTGCCATTTTTATCATACTTCCAAACTGATCAAAAATGAAACACAGTGCCTGTAATTCGTTTGAAGACTTTAGGATATCAAGCATATTTTGGATGGTCTGGACAACATCTGAGTGTAAAGCCATCCTCATTCTTTCATCATGAAACTGACGTGCTTCCGGAGATTGCAATTGACTTGGGTCTGTGCACAGTAGGCCCATAAAGTAAGTTACAATGTTTTCTCTACTTTCATATATTGTTTTGAACGTGGTGAAGTAACTTGTACGGCGGGTCTTGTCTGGAATCTCGGGCTTTTTGAAAACAACAAATCTCTCCCAAAAAGCAAGCAGCTGAGTGTTCGAGCAAATACACTTGCTGAACTCCACGAAAGTATTATAGAGGCGGGATTCCCTAAAACAAGACTGTTGTGTGGAAATGAAACAGTTCTCCATTATGTCTTCTATCAACACATTCAGCACATGAGAAACGCATCTAAGTCCACCAACCTGTCTCAACGATTTAGCTCTTCGTTTTTCGTTGAACAGATCTAGAGCCTTAAAATTCGTAGAGTTATTATCCATGGTCATGCTTGTCAACTCTCTATCAATTTGAAACTTGTCGACAACATTTTCCAGAGTCCTGCAAATTTCACGAAAACTATAGTGCTTTCCACCCAAGTCATGAGACATGATTAAGGTATTCACACCTTGTACGTTTGCTGTAATGCCCAAAGTTGATCCGTAGTCATGTGTCCAAATATCAATGCATAATGAAATAGACTTTTGGTGCCTTAAGATCTCACAAACATCCTTAACAACATACTGATGCAGTTCCATGATGTCATTGGCTAGGGTTTCCCTAGATGGTAAAAGATTGCGGATCCACCTCTTTAATTCCAAAGCATTCTGAGAATTTTTAGGGGGATCCTCAGAGAAAGCAACAAGATAAAACTTTTCTAAGATCATACCTAAAGCCCCAAATTCAACTCTCTGGTGTGTGAAATGTTCACTCAGAACTGAGTACATCAGTTGAAATCTGAGTGGATTTTTCTTAACAGCATATCTGTTACAATTCCTTAGGACCTGAAATACTTTAGTGTCTGAGGTGTCAATCTCATAATTTGTTGCTAAGCGTTTTGTGTTGAAAGAAGCTCTATGTGTGGCAGAATGTGCTCTGGCATTTGCGTCCAATCTGTTTTTATTCCTCCGTCCATGATACCGGAAAGTCTTAGAACAAACTTTGCATTCTGCGTAAGTTATGACCGTATAAGGATTGAGACCCACAGAGACACTATCGTGTATGGGGAAGTCGGATTTTATCTCAATTGAGTCGTTGTAGCGAACGTGGAACAAGCTGTACTTTTCTTCTCCGACAAGAGTAGTGAGCCAATTATCGTTGAAGTAAAACAGACTATCTGATGCGGTTTCTCCACTACATTCTTGTTCCAGACGACGCAGATCTAGAACTGTGGAGAGATCAAGTTCGAAGAGAGGTCTTTTGTTCTTCGACCCGGTTTTAAGGCCCAGATACTTTCCCGCTTTTCTTTTTACGGAAGGATGATTGACGAGTCCGGAGAATTGATGTTATTCTCCGGGCCAGCAACAATTGAATCATTAGCAAATGAAGCCGACAAACTGCTAACGTCTCTTTCCACGATATCTGAGCTGGAGTCACTAGTTATCTCCTCAACATAGTCTGGATCTTTTGATTGACAGGTTTTTGATGCTTCATTTTTTCTGGAGATACCAGTTTTCTCAAACCTGAAACTGTGGAATCCGTTTTCTGGTTGGAACTTCATGTTTGCGGTGACTCAATGTCGATGTGTAATGATCCGAGTTATGAAGGTAACCTGGAACTTCACTTCTTCCTACGCGTATCTGATCCACTTCGTGTTATAAACACAGGTCGATCGACCCGATCGACGTTAGAGTTATTGTATCTGCCAGTGGTTTTTTCCTAGCACCAAGTAACTCGAGGTCGTTTTAGGATGCCGTGTAATACCCATCCCTGGGAGAAAAATATCTCGCTTGTGCTTTGATCCGCGTCAAGACGCTTTTGGGCCTGTTGTATTTGGAGCCGCACAGAATGCTGAACGCGGTGGGATGTGTTAGGAGATCTGTGTTTACCGGGTGAAGCCCGAGGGACGGCTGGTGTTGGCACGCATTACGCGGAAACTTGCACACGGTCGGATCTGTGTTGGAATGTTATGGACGGTTTTGCATGCAGTGTGGTGCAGTGTACCGTGTTTAGACTGGACAGAAAAATGTGGCGGGTGCGGTTTTGTGGCAGATGTGGCGCAACAGGAACATTGACGAGGATCAGCAGGAAGATGGCCAGACAGGAGAAGACTGATTTTCCCCTGTGAAACGAAGAGTATTAGCGCAGGTGAAGGTGGTAGATGAAACGGCTTTACGTCATTGAGCAAGCAAATCGGCATGGCTGGTGTTTAGCCTCTTGGCGCAGGCATCGATCGTCTGCAACGGCTTCTGCACACCGAAAAAATTTTCTGTGCGGGTTCTTCTTCTGCACGGAGTAGCAAGCAAGCAACTAAGGCACCAGAGAGTAACCACGACAGCGCTGCAGTTGCCTTTTCGGTGGTAGAAGCAGCCAGGAGGCTTGCGAGAGAAAAAAGAACAACAAAGAAGCTAAGTCGGTAGCCGAGATTCGACTGGATGAGAGTTACAGCCAGGACAACTGCCAGATTGCGGCTTGAAGCCCCCCCCGTCAGGGACCCCCGACAATAAAATCTGGCCCGGCGATGTAGAAAATGATTTTCAGGCGCAAGGGGCTGAGGCTATTGTTGCTTTCTTCTCTGCCATTCGCGCAGAAGTAGAAATTTCATCTTGAGAAAGTTTGTTTATCTATAAATGAAACAAGGAGCTGGATTTCCCCCTTTTTTTGATACCCTTGTTTCTTTGCAAAGAAAAACACACTCTCTTCAAAATGACGTCGTCATCAACTAAAACAACGTCGTCGTCGGTGTCGTCATTCGTAAGCTCTTTGATTTTGAACGGAATCATCTTTGCGGTGTTCCTTGTGATTTTTATCACGTTCAAAAACAAATATCGCAGAGTGTATCAGCCAAGAGCCTCTGTCGAAACTGTTCCGGAACAATTAAAAGCCGATGAACAGCCAAAAGGAGCCTTCAGCTGGGTCACTTACATCCTGTCCAAACCTCAGTCCTACGTGATTGAAAAGGCTGGTATTGACGGCTACTTCTTCCTGCGTTATCTGCTCACCTTTGCCTCAATTGGTCTCATTGGAGGACTCTTTTTGTGGCCAGTTCTGTTTGCAGTCAATGCCACTGGAGGAGCAGGCAAATCCGGTTTCGACATCATCTCGTACTCCAACGTGGAGAATAAATGGAGAACGTTTGCTCATGTTTTCTGCTCCTGGCTCTTCTTTGGTCTGGTGATTTACACCATCTACAAGGAGCTGATCTACTACACCAGCTTCAGACATGCTTCACAGGTTTCTCCTTACTACTCGTCACTCCAATCCTCGAAAACTCTCATGATAGATAACCTCCCAGAGTCCATATCTGATGAGAGTATTCTCCGCAGACTGTTCCCTGCAGCAGTCAACATCTGGTTCACCAGGGACACTTCGGATCTGCAAAAACTCGTCAAAAAGAGAACCAAGTTGTCCAACAAGCTTGAAGGTGGCATGAACAAGGTTCTCGTGAAGTCAATGAAGGTTAGAAACAAGGCTATCAAGAAAAACAAGCCTGTTCCTGAACCAGCTGATGAATTGATTTCATACATTCCTCAAAAGAAGCTTCCAACTTACAAGGACAGGGCAATTCCTTTTATCGGCAAGAAGAAGGATCTTTTAACTGCTGGTGTCGACCAATGTGGTGAGTACAACGAAGAGATCAAAGCCCAACAGACAAAATATCCTGAAGGCTTTAAAAAGACAAACACTGTGTTCATTGAATTTGTCAACCAATTGGAATTGCAGAGAGCTTATCAGGCTATCCCTTACTCTAAGGAGTTGAGGTTCTCTAGAAGATTTTCTGGCGTGGCTCCAAGTGACGTTGTCTGGGAAAACAGTGGTTTGAACATCAAGTCCAGGTCCGCCAAGAAGTCGATTGCGGTTACTGTTCTCACTCTCACTGTCATCCTCTGGGCTATCCCTGTCGCTGTTGTTGGTTGCATCTCCAACATCAACTATCTGACTGATAAGGTTCACTTCTTGAGATTCATCAACAACTTACCTAAGCAGCTCATGGGTCTGATCACTTCCTTGTTACCAACCATTGCTCTGGCTGTGCTGATGTCTTTGCTTCCACCATTTATCAAAAAAACGGGAAAGATTGGTGGTTGTATGACTGCTCAACAATTAGAGAGATGGGTTCAACAGTGGTACTTTGCTTTCCAGGTCATCCAAGTGTTCTTAGTTGCAACCTTGGCATCTTCGGCTTCCTCTACTGTTACCAAGATTATCTCCAATCCTACGAATGCCATGTCCCTTTTGGGTGAAAATCTACCTTCATCTGCTAATTTCTACATTTCTTATATGCTCTTGCAAGGTTTGTCAATCAGTTCTGGTGCTTTGGCTCAGATTGTTGCTTTGATTCTGTCCTTTGTTCTGGGTAGACTTCTTGACAAGACCCCTAGAAAGAAGTGGAACCGTTACAACAATTTGAAGTCACCATCTTGGGGAACTTCCTACTCCACTTATGGGCTGTTCACAGTGATCATGCTTTGTTACTCGATCATTTCGCCAATCATTATTGCTTTCACAACCATTGCTTTTATTTTCATCTACGTTGCTTATCTTTACAACCTCAATTACGTCTTCTCCCATGCTACTGACAACAGAGGTCGTAACTATCCATTGGCTTTGTTTGAAACTTTTGTTGGACTTTACTTGGCCGAGTTGTGTTTGATTGCGCTATTCGTGATGCCAAAGAACTGGGCATGTGTTGTCCTGGAGGTTGTTATGCTGGCCGTCACTATCGCTTGTCATGTTTACTTTAGATGGAGATTTGAGCCTATCATGGATACCGTTCCTGTGGGAGCATTCAAGGAAGCCGATGCCGGAGTTGCTGGTGCTTACCCAATGAACGATCAAGGGTACAAACAGATCCGTGAAGAAGGTAGGAACTACTTCATCAGCGATGCAAGCGGTCCAAGTTACGACAATGTTCAAGATAAGAATAGTTCAGATTCTCTGGGAACCGAAGCCTACAGAGCAAACAAGACTCACAAGACGGAGAACAGTATTGCAGATTCCGAACATCCACAACAGTCGTTGTTCAGTGATAACGGTACTGCTGCGACAGATCTCGAAAAGGTTCCATCGTTGGATAATGAGGAGAAACCATTCAACCAGAATGCTCACAACGTGGGAGGTGAGTATGAACAGAAGACTAAGCTTGATGCCAAACAGCTGGCCAATGGCTCGTATCTGAAGGAATTTGTTGGACGTTTCTTTGCTCCTAGAAAGTTCCTGAGCTTCAACTTTGTGAGATCAATCTTGCCAGCCTCATGGTACCAGTCTGTGGATTCCAAGCCTGGATTCAAGTCTGAAGGTGACTACCGTGACCCAGCCATTACTGTTGATGAGCCATATCTGTGGATTGCACGTGACTCTCAGGGTCTGAGTACCAAGCTTCTGCAAAGGAGTGAAGGCAAGGTTCGTGTCTCTGATGAAGAGACTGTTCTGGATGACAAGGGAGTGGCCAGCTACACTGGACCACCTCCAGATTACGAGGAGGCTGTGAAAGCTTGAGAACTTGATTTTTTAATGCCCAACGGTTTTTTTGTTTATGCCGCTAGATCCGTTTAACGTTTGAATGGACGTGGATTTGATTTCTGTTCTCTACTTTCTTTCTTGTGTTACTAAACCGGTTCTTGACATGGACCATCGTCCTGTTTCAAGCCGGTAATCTTTAATTGATTTGACAGACTGGAGATGTTCTGTAGAATTGGTGTAAGGAAGTGTAGCAAAATATTGAGCTCCGGTGCACGGGTTTGTTGGGTCCAACGTGGAACTTCGACAAGGTCACTTTTACCTGATTTTGAAAGGTGGCAATTGTTGGCAGTCAGCAGTTTATTTATCGCACCAAGAGACTACCGATTCGGAATCAAAAATGACTTATTCTACCAGACAAGTTGGTGCTGCCAACACACTCGAATACAAGGTTTATATCGAGCAAGATGGCAAGCCAATTTCTCCATTCCACGATATTCCTTTATATGCTGACGAGTCCAAAAAGATCTTCAACATGATTGTCGAGGTTCCTAGATGGACCAATGCCAAGTTGGAGATCTCCAAGGAGCAGAAGTTGAACCCAATCATCCAGGACACGAAAAAGGGCAAGTTGAGATTCGTCAGAAACTGTTTCCCTCACCACGGTTACATCCATAACTATGGAGCTTTCCCTCAGACCTGGGAAGACCCTACTGTTGCTCATCCAGAGACCCGTCTTCTTGGAGATAACGATCCATTGGACGTTTGTGAGATTGGAGAGATTGTTGCATACCCTGGTCAGGTCAAACAGATTAAGGTCTTGGGAGTTATGGCTCTTTTGGACGAGGGAGAGACCGACTGGAAAGTGATTGTGATTGATGTCAACGATCCATTGGCTCCTAAGTTGAACGATATCGAGGACGTTGAAAAGCACCTTCCAGGATTGCTCAGAGCCACCAACGAATGGTTCAGAATTTACAAGATTCCTGACGGAAAGCCTGAAAACCAGTTTGCATTCTCTGGAGAGTGCAAAAACAGAAAGTATGCCGAGGATGTCATTGAGGAATGCTCTAAGTCATGGAAAAAGCTTATTTCTGGTGAGACCGAATTTAAGAGCATCGACTTGACAAACACTACTCTGACAGGAACCGCCACATACACCACAGACCCAGAAATCCCTGCTGCCAGTCCAAAGGCTCCTGCCCCAATTGACAAGTCCATTGACAAATGGTTTTTCATTTCGGGTTCAGCATAATCCAAGTCTTTCTCTATATACTTTTGTTAATTGCAAGGACATCTGCTGATCAATCTGTAGCGTTTTTGAGAAATGTACGGATCTTATCTAAATCCTTCTCTCCATTAGTCTCCACTCCTCCGCTAACGTCTACTCCCAGACACCAGTCGACTTTCAAGGCAGTCTCCACATTTTGAGGAGTCAGTCCTCCAGCCAGGATGTATCTTCCGTTTTGGTTCTGGCCAAATTCAGAAACCTCTTGCCAGTCGATCACCTCTCCTTGGCCGCCTAGCTCTGAATCTAGTAATGGGATAATGTGTCTATGAGTCTTTGTGGCATCATTTATGCTGGCTTTTCCCAGCACAAATCGCGGAATGACAGGTTTATCGAGCGTATCAACATACTCTGCAACGTTTTCTGACCCGTGAAGTTGGACAAAGTCGACTCCAAGCTCTTCAGCGGTGGTCAAAACATCTTCAATACTCTGATTTCTGAAAACTCCCACCAAAAATGGGCCATTTTTCACGATTTCTGAGCTGCTGAATTCAAACCAAGAAGGTCCCTGCAATTCGGATTCCTGTAAATGTCTTAAGAGCTTTCGTGAGTCCGTGTAAGGTCTTTTTAGTCGTCTTCTTTCCGCTAGACAGAGAGCACTAATTTCTTTGGCAATGCTGGAATCAACAGTTCGAGCCCTATTAGGGACAAGAATGACTCCCAGCAGATTCGCACCACTGGAAACTGCCGTCTGGGCAGCTTCAACGGTCTTCAAACCACATATTTTCACTATCTGGTGTCCCATTTGTCTTTAGTATATAAAGCATAATAGTACTCATGATCTGAAATTTATTTTTCGCCTATATATAGAGTGCAATAATTTGTGCTACCAAAACCATAGCACTTTTTATTCTCCATCCAGATTGACAACTGATAACAATTGACCATCAAAACCGAACATGGGTCTCTTTTCTCATGTGACAAACAAGACCAACCACTCAAATCAGACCTCAATGCCATCTGTACCCCTGAAACCAAACTCCCCAGCCATCCCACCAAGAGATTATCAAAAAATCCCCGTAACTTCCAATTTCACAAACAATGACCAGAATATTTTCAAAGCAATTTCGATCAATCCTCCATGTCCACAGATAAAACAGTCTCCTTCACATCCAGTGCCTCTTCCAAGAATTTATGACCAGAAAAAATCCCTGCAAACTAACAACTTTTACGGTAATCTACTTGTTGGAGATCAGAATCTACCAGTGTGGACTCACCCCTATAGTGTCTGGCAGTGTACTGATGATCAATACAAAGGGTTAGCGGTATCTCACACTGAAAACCATCAGAAAGTGTATGGAGATGATCCGAATTCGAATCCGGTCAAATATTTCTTCAACCCTGTAGGAATATGTTCCATTTTGTTGGGAGCAGATCGTTTCCAGGAAGGTTATGTTTTTTGGGTTGGGGAATGTCAACGTTTTTCTTGCGGGATTTGTTTTGAGGCAAGAGGAGACTCCATGGTGTCGAAAATTGTCCAGGGAATGGGTTTCGTTTCTGCGCTATACTCAGGATCACTACTTCCCAAAGTGAGTAGCAAAGTCGGATTTCAAAACTTCGAAAAACTGGGGCATCTCCAAAACGGAGTGTCAAAGTATCTGCTTGTCCTTTTCGATAAAACAAAATGGATTGTGTATTCTTCATCACCAAATTTCCAGTTCCAAGACGCAAACAATATTGTTTGCAATGTCCCAGAAAACAACACTCTTGTCCAGGTAGCAAAGCTCACCAGCGATGACATCAACCAATACGACTCTGCAGCCGGTTGCTATGTCATTCATGCTTCTTTGTGGGGAGCTGTTGACTCGGCCAAAAACATAGCCTCTTACTCATTGGATTATACTCTTTCTGGAGCTTCTCTAACTGGCAGAACAATTATTTGGACTCTTCCACACCAATATGATTCTTTTGATGAGAGCACAAGGTCTACTATACAACCGAATATGATCCTGGATTCGACTATGAAAGGTCCTATGCACGCCTGTTTGACGTCTCGACTTGTCATGACAGAGCAATTGCCTCCAAAAGAAGTCCAGTTCAACCCCTGGACAGAGTTATACGGCTTCACAGGCTACTCTGACCGGGCACGAGAGATCATAAGAAAATCAGCCGAATTTGAAATTGATTCGTTCGATGTGGTAGCAGCCTCAAACACCGATTCAATGTACACAGCAGGAAAAATCATCGACAAAGGAGCCAACTTGCTATACGTTGCTGCATACGTCTTGGAAAATGCAGATTTGGCACGGAAACAATTGGAAAAAATGAAAAAGGCATTCAGTAGATTTATTCTCAACGTTCAGCAATCTCCTCTGGTCTATGAGAACAACTGGCAAGGAGTCGTTTCTTCAGGGGGTCTGAACGATGGGAATTTCTACGTAGATTTTGGAAATTGTTTCTACAATGACCATCACTTCCATTATGGCTACCACATTCATGCTGCTGCTCTGGTGGCTCTAGTGGACAGAAAATATGGGGACAATAGCTTTTATGACTACGCAAAAGAATGGGTTGAGACGTTGATTCGAGATGTCGCCAATCCCAGCACAGAAGACACCTACTTTCCGGTCTTCAGAGCTTTTGATTTCTATAACGGACACAGCTTTGCTAACGGATTGTTTGCACATGGTGATGGAAAAGACGAGGAAAGCTCCAGCGAAGACTACCATTGCTACTACGGAATAAAGCTATGGGGAGTCGTTTCTGACAACCAGAACATGCAAAATTGGGCTTCTTTGATTCTATCCATTGAAAAAAGAGCAATGAATCTGTATATGTTGTACAGATCA